>CAUYNB010058196.1:0-13563 GCA_963574225.1 Lagothrix lagotricha
GGAGGGACAGTGGGGGGGTGGGGAGTTGGGGAGGGATAGCATGGGGGAAAATGCCAGATATAGGTGATGGGGAGGAAGGCAGCAAATCACACTGCCACGTGTGTACCTATGCAACAATCTTCCATGTTCTTCACATGTACCCCCAAACCTAAAATGCAATAAAAAAATATATAAAACAAAACAAAAACAAAAAGGAGGGAACTCCTGCCTGAATCTCAGGGGCATTTTGCTGAGTGAAAGAAGCCCGTCTCAGACAGGAACACACATGCAGCGTGGTTCCAGGTGTATGGTATTCTCCAAAATAGAAAACCATGGTGATGAAGGACAGGTCAGTGATGGCCAAGGCTGGGGTGACAGGGAGGTGCTGCCACAGAGGGTAGAATGAGGGGGCTTTGTGGGACGATGGGGCTATTCTGTGACCTCACCAAGGTGGAGTTTCGTAAGTCTACACATGTATTAAAATTCATGGAACTGTAGACTAAAAAGAAGCCTATTTTATTATATCTTAATTTTTTTTTTGGAGACAGAGTTTGGCTCTTGTCGCCCAGGCTGGAGTGCAATGGCATGATCTCAGCTCACCGCAACCTCCGCCTCCCGAGTTCAAGCAGTTCTCCCACCTCAGTCTCCCGAGTAGCTGAGATTACAGGCGTGCACTGCCACGCCCAGCTAATTTTGTATTTTTAGTAGAGACAGGGTTTCTCCATGTTGGTCAGGCTGATCTCGAACTCCTGACCTCAGGTGATCCACCCGCCTTGTCCTCCCAAAGTGCTGGGATTACAAGCGTGAGCCACCGTGCCTGGTTCAATTTTTTAATTGTGTGAAAGGAAGGATGAATTAGATTTTTTTAAAAACATTTTTTTGTCTCCCCCAAGAAAAATCCCACCCCGGCTGTTAGAAGCTCACCTTGTCTTCTCCCCTCATTCGCTTCTCCTTGGGCATCTATAAGGGAACCCTTGGCCTGTCCAGAGGAGAACCCCATAGCCCCTATGGCCACCTGGGATACCGCAGAAGTAAACCTGCGTCCGTAGTTCACAGGCTGCCTCTGAAGATGTGAGGGGCTTGCTTCGTTGGGCCCTTTTAAGGAAGCTTTGAGGTTCACCTCCCTGGGCTGCTGGAGAGACAAGACAGTTGGGTCTTAGAACCCAGAATTCACTCTTGCCCCTGACATGGAAGAGGGGATATGGCTCACTGCCTTGGCCTGAGAGAAATTTCAAGCCAGAGCAGAGGGAAGGACTGTACCAGGACAGGCTGCTGGGGCTGGAGGGACCCCCTCCACTGCATCTGAGCCTGGGGGCTGGTCCTCTGGCTACGCAGACATTGTCAGCACACTGAGGAGGACCCTGCGGTGGGCTCGTGTCCTCAGAACCCCAGCTCAGCTCCACGAATATCCGAGGCTACCAGTTTCTCCAGCAAAGCTCAACAGCCCTGGGCACTCCTCCAGGTCTGGATATGGAGGGTGAGTTCTCAGGCAGAGCGGAGCAACCCCACAGCTTTTCGTGGGGCCTCTGGAAACTCAACGGGGGAGGGACCAGAAAACAGGAACAGAAACCTGGCTGTGCTTTCACCACACCTCTTTCCACCACTCGGATGCTCATCCCATGCCTCCCCTGCCTCTGTGCCCTCCAGAAGAGCGGGTGGGTGCGGCGATCCAGCCTGCCAAAGACCTTCACCGGCAGCTGTTGTTTCCATGCTGACTTTTCAGCTATTCCCAAGGCCCGGCTCGAGTTTGATTAAACTCCATTCTTGTGCTTTCTTCTCTGCCCAAACTCATCTCGCCGAGGCAACATAATGAAGCACAGAAAGCGGCTTCGATCGCTCACAAGAAAGTGATTTTCTCAACAAGGGCTGAGGGCGATTTTGGTTCACTGGGTCCCTGAACCTATTTGCTGGACTTGAGAGGTGTTTTTTTCTTTTTTTTTTTTTGAGACCTATGTATTTGGAAGTATGTTTTGAGGCTAACGTATTTCTATCTCTCCCTGGATCTGAGATTTATGGAGTTTCAAATACGCGTGTTGTAATTATGAACACGAGCTTGACAGTTTTCTGTCTCCCTGGGGAATGAATCCAGGCCTGTGCCACTTCTCCCCACAGTGCTGAAGACATACATAATGCATCAGCAGCCACAGCGGTACCAGCGGACCCCCGCTTATTCTGAGGACAGCTGGCGTTAAGGGCCACCATGGAAATGGGGGTCTCCATGAGGAGTAATAGCCTGGAGAGTTTTAATTTATTTCAGATGACGGTGCCCCCTGTCCCCAAGGCGGGGGCATGGCATCAGAGAGAAGCAATTGGCTCTGGTGCAAGGGATGGAAGGTTTTGGAGCACGCACTGCCCCGGCTCCTGATCTGGTGTCCCCGGCTCCTGATGTGCTGTCCCCGGCTCCTGATCTGCTGTCCCGGTTCCTGATCTGGTGTCCCCGGCTCCTGATCTGCTGTCCCCGGCTCCTGATCTACTGTCCCGGCTCCTGATCTGCTGTCCTGGCTCCTGATCTGCTGTCCCCAGCTCCTGATCTGCTGTCCCCGCTTGCAGAACTGCCTCCTGCCACTCCATCCTCCACGGAAGCCCCCATGAACTCCCAAAGCACAGCTATGGTCTCTTCATGTAGCTGCAACAAGGCCCCCAGGGAGAAGATCAAGCCCCACTGGGAGACGTGGACAAGCTGTCCTCAGTATCCATGTGGAATCTTTTTTTAAAAAGGAGCCTACATGGAAGTAGAGAATAAAACAGTGGCCACGGTGGAGTTGGGGTAGGAACTGGAGAAATATGAGCCAAGAGATATGAAGCGGATACGAAGGCTGAACAGGCCCGGAGGTCCAGTGCACTGAGTGAGGATGATACTTCATAATATTGCATTGAGCTCAGGATTTCTGCGAAAAGAGGAGATTGAGGTGCTCTTGCCACCAAAAAAAAAAAAAAAACATGGTTAACTATGTGAGATAATGAATAGGTTAATTTGCTTGACTATCACAACCATTTTACTATCTAAATGTATATCAAAATATCATGTTGCACATCTAAATTTTTACTTACAATATTTTTAAAGTCTATAGATTTTTTTTTTTGAGACAGGGTCTCACTCTGTAGCCCAGGCTGGAGTTCAGTGGCGTGATCTCTACTCACTGCAACCTCCACCTCCCAGGTTCAAGCGATTCTCTTGCCTCAGCCTCCCGGGTAGCTGTGACTTCAGGTGTGCACCACCACACCTGGATAATTTTTGTATTTTTAGTAGAGATTTTGTGTTTTTGTATTTCACCATGTTGGCCAGGCTGGTCTCAATCTTCTGACCTTGTGATCTGCCCACCTCAGCCTCCCAAAGTGCTGAGATTACAGGTGGGAGCCATCATGCCCGACCCTATAGAATTTTAAAGAACGCAGCAGTTCCCCATGGTGGTCTCTGGCCTCTCCCAGCTCCCAGCCTCCCTCTGCTCTCCTCTCTACACACACTCTGCACCCCAGCCTTGCAGACACTTGCACCCCAACGCAGCACGGCCGCACCCACCGCCAGGCATTTGCCCGGGCTCCTCCTCCGCCAGGAAGGATGTCCCTCCCGTGTCCTGCCCAGCCTGCCCTGCCACGATGACTTTGTCCATGGTCGTCTGTTTCCTGACAACCACGTGGTATTATAAATATGTGCCCATGTGTCTTTTGTGTCTTTTTTTTTTTTTTTTTCCAGCTACACTTGGAGCTCTTTAGGGGCCAAAACCACATCTCTGCATCCCAGGACTTCATCAATGTCTCCCGAAAGATGTAGAAAAACAGAAAACAGAGAAACATACATTTTACAAATACACCCTGTGATCCTGAGAACTAGAGGCAGTAACATCTGACTGCTTTCAGGTCCCTTCCTCTGCGTAGTCCTCTCTGTGAAATTGGAATCCTGTGTTCTATTCTCCTTCCTGTTTTTCATGGAGCAACGTGGCATGTCGGCAAACATCCTATGGTTTCAGTCAGCAAGTATCAGCTCATGTCCTGTTAGTAAGTACCCTATGGCTCCCATTCATTTATGTGGCCAGTGCCCTATTCGAGACATGGCCATTTCCTACTTTTCAGTATTAAGAACTCTGCTGCAGCTGCATCCAGGCTGTACAGCTCAGTGCCTGTTTGAAGTGCTCCTTATGATAAATAAATTCCTAGAAGAAGAACACTTTTGGGTCAAAGACACGTACAATCCAAGCCCTTTGGATGAATGGATGGATGGATGGATGGATGGATAGGTAAACAGATGATATATAGAAGATTAATAATGATGATGAAGACAGATGATAGATAGAAGATTGATGATGATAGATTATATAGATAGATAATAGGTAGATAGAGACATAGATGATAAATGATAGATGATAGATAAATAGATGATAAATAACAGATAAGGATAGATGATAAATAGAAGATAGAGAAATAAATAGATGATAGATAGATGATAATAGAAGATAGATGATTGACTGAAGATAAATGATTGATTGTAGATAGGTGACAGAGATGACAGATAGATAGATAGATAGACATAATCAAGGAGAATTGGAGAGTGATCGAGACACCCTTGCTGACTTCCAGAAAGCTGACCTCACTATCTTAGTTTGGACTGCAGGAACAAAATGCCAGAAACTGGCTGCTTAAACATTTCTTCCTCACAGTCAGTTCCTGATGAGGGTTCTCCTCCTGGCTTGCAGACAGTCCCCTTCTCACCATGTCCTCACATGGCATGGGGCAGGGGTGGGGAAGCAGTAAACAAGTTCTCTTGTGTCTCTTCTTATAAGGGCACTAATCCCATCATGGGGCCCCATCCTCATGACCTCTTCTAACCCTAATCACCTCCTAATCACTGGCCCCACCTTCTAATGCCATCAGATTGGGGGTTATGGCTCCCCAATATGAATTTTTGGGGAACATAAACATCCGACCTATACCACCTCCTGCCCTCCCCGCCAGCCAGGATCAGGGGCACCCTTTCCGCCACAGCACCAGCACTGGAACCCAAATCTGGTCAGGCTTCCTTCTCACTGGGCCAGAGATACTCAGCTTCTTCAACGATCACCCTCCTCCCAGGTTGATACGAGGCTTTGAATGGGTTGAAATATCATGGCCCAAAACAGATATGTGCAAGCCCTAACACCTGGTACTTGCGAGGCTGTGACCTGATTTGGAAAATGTGGCCTCATTTTGTGGATGTAATTAAGTGAAGGATCTCAAGACGAGGGTATCCTGGATTGCCCAGGGGGCCCTAAGTCCATGGCCAAGTGTCCTTCCCGGAAACACAGAGGAGAGGCACAGGGAGCAGAAGGCCATGGAGACAGAGGCACAGGCTGGGGCAAGGTGGCCACAGTCACCAGAAGCTCCAGGGCACAAGGAAGGACTCTCCCCAGAGCCTCCGAGGGAACGGGGTCCTGAGGACACCTGGACTTTGGACCTCTGCCTTCTGAAGCAGTGAGATAATACATTTGTGTTGCTTTAAGCCCCTCAGTTTGTGGCATTTGTTACAGCAGCCCTCAGACACTGACACATGGATCCCGCGTAGAATGGTGGAAGCCGAGGACTCACCTACCTGCACACCTGTGAGGGGACCCCACTAAGTAAAGAAGAGTCACACTGTCGGAATGCAGGTTCCTTTTGTAAGAAAACCCTGCTTTAAATCGTTTATTTTTTTTCCGGTTGCCTTGGAAAAGAAGTAAGAAAATAGATTTCCCCATTCCAGGCAGAAGAAATGTACATCAACGTGAATGGCAGAGACGTGATTTGTCCCAAGCCTACACATTCCATTCTTCCAAACTCTTAAAATTTTTAATGAAAGGTTTTGGTTATTAAACTGCCTGAGGTTGGCAAAGGTTTGCTGTTATCTTACGTTAAACTCCATCATAGTCCAGATAAAATGAAATTAACTTGAGATACCCAAAGAAGCTCAGGTCAATATTCATATTTCAAGCTGCAGGAGTCAGTGTGTGGCAGGTGTATGAGGGCCCACCTGCTCCTCTGTGCCAGCCTGTGGGTCACAGGAGCTGCGGGGGGCAGCGGCAGGTGGGTGCAGGAGACCACACAGGACCCCAGAGGTCAGGAGCTGCAGAGAGGAGGTTCACGGAGACCCCGGACCAGCACAGGCTGAGCTGCTGGGGCAGGTTTCCAACAGCACGAGCTCCTGTTCAAACGCCCGCCGTGTGCCTTCTCCAAAGTGACTTTCCTTCTCCTCCACTCCCCTGATGAGTCCTCCAGGTGCCTTTCCATTGCTTCCCATTTCCTCCTCAGTTCCTCCTCAGTCTCTCGGCAACCTAAGGACCAAATTCTCCTCTACCTCCTTCCGGCAGGCTCCCCGGGGCTCCACCTCAGCACCCCAGGCTCCCATTGCCTTCACGATGGCCCCAAGCCTGCCTTCAAGGTCGCTGCCTGCACAGGAGGCGGGCGCATCACAGCACAACCGACCGAGTCCCGGCAGCACGAAGTTCCACTTTATTTCTGGTTGTGGAACCAGCAGAGCCTGCGAGCCCACAGCAGAGTTGCCCGCGTCACGTCCCCAGCACACTGGGAGCCAGGACCACCAAGGAGTCGGTAAATCAGGGTTGCTCTGCTCAGCGCCGAGGACGTTTGGGGCCAAATACAACTTCACTGTCCTGGGCATTGCAGGCTGTTCAGTAGCTCCCCTGGCCCTACCCACAAGATGCAAAAGAAAGCCATGCCATGATGCTTTTGTTCAAGAAATGAAACTGAGGCTGAGGAAGGGGCCAGACCTACATGGGTTCACACTCTGCTGTCTTCTCAGCCCCCTCTGCCGCCCAGTGCCTTCACTGCCCCACACCCACCCTCTTCCCTGTCCTTGAAGATCCACCCTCAAAGCAGACACTGTGGTGGTAAAACCAAACCAGCCCCCAGGGTGGCTGAGACCCCAGAAGGGAGGAGGATGCCTTCCTCTCAGGACACAAGATAGTGCGTCTCCCACCACCCTAGGGGATCCCCAGGATTCTCCCACATTCTTGGCCTGGGTGGGGTGTGATCCTGAGATGGTTAATTTATGTGTCAGCTTGGCTAAGCCATGGACCCAGACACTCGGTTAAACACTAGTCTCAGTGCTGCTGTGAAAGGACTCTTGAGATGTCACCAACTCTTTTTTGTTTTTGGAGATAGGGTTTCACCACGTTGCCCAGGCTGGTCTTGAACTCCTGGACTCAGGCAGTCTGCCTGCCTCAGCTTTCCAAAGTGCTGGAATTACAGCGCACCTGGCCAACATGTGGTTAACATTTAAACTAGCAGACTCCAGAGTGTGGGTGGGCCTTGCCCAATCAGGTGACAGTAAAGATGGAGGTTCCCCCACAGAGGAGGGATTCTCCCTGCAGTCTCTGCCTTCCGACTGCAGCTGCAGCATCAGTTCATCCCCGGGTCCCCAGCCTGCTCTGTACCCTATAGATTTTGGACTTGCCAGCCCTGCAATTACATGAGCCAATTCCTTGAAATCTCTCTAGCACACTCCCTCTCTTTCTCCTTATCTATATCCAATTGGCTCGGCATCTCCAGAGAAGCCTGACTCATACAGCTTCCATCTCAGGCAAGACAAGAAGGAGACTCCTCTTCTGGGGCCTGGGCGGGGGCTGGCTCACAGCAACTCCATGGGCTGATCCCAGGCAGGCTGCCCCTGAGCCCCGGTCACCCACTTCCTAGATCCACTCTGTGATGTGGGCCGGGCAGGGTCCCCACGGGCTCTCTGGCTCTGCCCTGGGGAAGTCAGCTGGGTCCAGGCACTCTCTGCAAACACACACAGACTGCTCATCGCCATTTCCAGCTTCCTTGCAGGGATGCAGCTCTTGAAATACATTTTCATGAGTTGAGAAAGAGAGAAATGAAAGGGGGCAAGCCAGCTTCAACTCCACATGGCACTGCCCACCCAGAGCCCAGGGGCTGGCGCTAACGGACAACAGGGGTGAGTCTGTGTCCCGGATGGGCAGCATCTGTCTCCAGTCAGATCAAAGCTGCAAGCATCTCAGGACAGATCCAGGCTGAGTGGGGAGAGGCAGGAGCAGATGGGTGCCCAGCGTGGCCCCGCCCTGCACAGGTCCTCCAGGAGCAGACGGGTGCCCAGTGTGGCCCCGCCCTGCACAGGTCCTCCCATGCCCCCAACTCCCCACACAGCTTACCTCTCCCAGTCTCTACCTGTGCCAGAGCTCTCCCATTGGCTTCCGGGCTGCCCAGGGCTAGGCCTGACCCTTGTCCACACATTTTCTGTCATCAGTCTTCCTGACTCCAGGTCAGGGTGAAATTCTGCCACCCTCACTCTCACTCCATCCCTGCCTCCCTCAACCTCCTGCTCCCAGGATGCAAGGGCTGCGGCAGGACCCTGGCCATGTCTACAGAAGCCCCCCTCAGCCTTCTAAAGCAGGAGTCTGGCCAAGGCCAAGAAAGAGAGTGTCTGACATCTTGGGGGGCTCTGCTCACAGGCTCCAGATGACCCCCGAGTACAGCATTCCCGGCGTCCCTCGACCCCGCAGACATCACTGGATATCCTCAGTGGCAAGCAGGGAGGCACGGCCAAGAAAACAGACACCCTAGCCTCAAAGAGCTCAGCCCTGGCAGCGAGAACGTGCACAGGTTCAGCAGACAATTCCCCAATCCACAATTCGCTCTCCATCCTTGCACTGTTGACAGGGCAGGGCCGGGCCAGCAGCTTCTACTCAGTCAGAGCCTCGTTAGTCATGGGATCGCCATCCTCTGTGCGTCACCATGTGCCTCGCAGAGAACCTGAGGCCCAGTCCCAACCTCACCCATCGAGCTGACATCTGCTGGCCCTGTGCACTGAGCATTCAAGCTGCCCCAGTCCAGTCCCTGCCTTGATGGGGCTCACAGTCAAGTGAGGGAGACAGCACTCGTCCACAACAGACAGGTCAGACCCTAAGTGTTCATGAAGGGAACCAGCAGGGCAGTGATGGAGAATGCCCGCGGAGGAGGAGGAGGGAGGCGCCATTTCCAGAGGGAGCTCTCGGAGCCTCCTGAGCAGGTGATGCCGAGCTCAGCCTGGGGAGGAAGGAGCTGGCCACACACAGAGCCACAGACAGAGGAGAGAGCCCCAGAGGCGGGGGAGCACGGTGCATGCTGAAGGACAGAGACCCGGCGCAGGGTGTGGGGAGAAGGCACAGCGGGGCCCCACAGGACCTCTCGGGTCAGTTGAGCATCTGGGATTTCGCCTGGCAAGCAGCAAGAAGCCGGGATGGACACTAGGCAGAGACGGGGCCTCTGGATCCACTGCCAGTGACCCCGCTGGAGATTCCTGCAGGGAGGGGAGGCCGGTGCTGGAGAGAAGAGGCTGGACTGACTCATCAGCTGACACAGGTGTGTTGTCTACTCGGCTGAGGCAACACCGGGGCTGCAGAAACAGGACAGGGAACAAGCAGATCCACCCTCTAGAACTAGACAGATGTAGTGTGAAGGTCGCAGAGAGGGGACTTGATGTCGGGGGGAGAGACAGAGAGGAGCTGAGAGCGTGTCCTAGCGTGTGGGCACCAGTGGAGGAGTAGGAGACACTGCCCTTTACAGAGACCGGAAGGCTGGGGGCCGGAGAGATTGAAGGGACTGCGGGCAGGTTGAGTCTTGGCGGAGTCTGGGGTTCCTATGAGACACTCAGTGGAGGGGCCAGGCAGGTACCTCCGCCTAGGAATCTGGCTCTCCAAGGAGAGGTGTCACAACAAGGACAAGGAATCGGTGGGATTCCTCAGCACCAAGACACGGGTGAAGCCCTGAGACGAAGAGATTGGGGCTGGAAAACCAGGAAAGCAGGACTCCCCCTGGCAGATCATCTGGAGAGCAGACTCGCTCACGGGTGCTCGGGGGTGCATGACGGCTGAGTGTACCGGCCGGAAAACCAGGACTTTCACAAGCAAAGCATTTAGGAAACATAGATTTTGGCTCAGGGAGCAAGGGGAGGAGTGGGGGTGTGAGATGGGCTGGAGAGGAAAGGGAAGGAGAGCGCATGGACAGAAGGCTCGTGATGGGCGCCAGGAGCTCAAGGAGGCGGTTGGGAGGGGCATGGGTGATGGGCAGCGGGGGTGACCAGGCCAGTTTATGGAGGAGCCACACTGTGAGGTGGGGAGGGGACGCTTCCAGAAACCCTCCCAGAGAGGCTTGCCAGGTGGACAGTGACGGGCAGAGGTCCGTGAGAAGCTCGGATGTGCTGTCACTGGGAGGAACAGGAGCCCTCCAGCACACGGCAGGAGATGGCGATCACGTGCTGGCGGCACCCGTGACCTACACAACACAAGAGCATGGCACCGTCTGCCCAATCCTGCCCTTGGCCTGACATCCAGTGGGGAATGTGGACGTGGATCTGCCCCGGCCTTCTCAGCTCACAGAGGTGCCATGAACCCACTGGGACAGATGCTGTTGGCCATCCCTGAAGTATGCGGGTGTCACACTCTGGCAACTGCCAACTCAGGGCAGACCCGATCCCAGCCAGAGGTGCAGCGTGCAGCGGGGAAGAACACGGACACGGTATGTTCGCACACACGGTGCTCGGCCCACCGCCCGCCTGCCAACATCTTTCACACCGCTCAGCCAAAGGCAGGTGCCTGCCCCACGCAAGGCCGGCTCAGAAATCCAGGACTTCCAAAGTTGGCTCCGTGACTGTGGGCGCGTGCCAACGAGCCTGTGTCTCCCTGAGATCCGAAACCTTGGCAGGAAGCTGAGATGAGAGAGTTTGCTGCAGGGATGGGGAAGAACTGGTATCCTTTGAAAGAAAAGTACTAACGGGTGGCTCCTCTGTGCTTCGTTTCTGGCAGAGCCCTGACTTGGATGCACTCTGACTGTGAAACAGCCCCACATGATAGACGGTAAACCCCTGTTTTCATAATTCATCTTCCTGGGTTTGGCTGTACTTGACCAAAGGTGCTAAACTTAATAAAAGAATGTGCAAGGTTATGGCATCTTATCACAAAAAATAAAAGAGCAAGATCCCTGAACTGTGCTCAACGGCGTCCCCAAGCTGAGTAGTGTGTATGTGTGTGTGTGTGTTGTGTGTGTGTTGTGTGTGTGTGTGCACGTGTGTTGTGTGCGTGCATGTGTGCGTGTGTGTTTTGTGTGTGTGCATGTTATGTGTTGTGTGTGCGTCTGTGTGCATGTGTTGTGTGCATGTGTGTGCACGTGTGTTGCGTGCATGTTGTGCGTGTGTTGTGTGCATGTGTGCATGTTTGTGTGTGTGTGCGTGTTGTGTGTGTTGTGTGTGTTGTGTGCATGTGTTGTGTGTGTTGTGTGTGTGCATGTGTGCACATGTGTGTGTTGTGTATGTTCGTGTGTGTCTGTGTGTGTGCATGTGTTGTGTGTGTTGTGTGTGTTGTGTGCATGTGTTGTGTGTGTGCTGTGTGTGTGCATGTGTGTGTTGTGTGTGTTGTGTGTGTGCATGTGTGTTGTGTGCATGTGTGTTGTGTGCATGTGTGTGTGTGGTGTGTGTGCATGTGTGTGCATGTGTTGTGTGTGTTGTGTGCACATGTGTGTTGTGTTGTGTGTGTGCATGTGTGTGTGTGTGTGCATGTGTGTGCAGCTATGTGCCCAAGTGGTGGTGCATGCAGGGATACATGAGTTTTAGCCAAGAGCTACTGTAAGGAGAAGCACAGCGCTTCAATGCGCGAGCCTCCTAGGAACGTGCTAAACGCCTCCACCTTCCAGTTTGGAAACTAACACCTGCCCGTGACTCTCCTCTCTGAGAGGCACCATAGTGCCTGCTGTGGCTACCCGTGGGGCCACGGCCACCTTTCTGCTGAGTCCATATCTTTGCCCTGTGTCCCTGACAAATTACTAACCTTTCTTCACTTTCCCTAGTTGTGCAGTAAGAACGACGATCATCGTAGTGCTGACCTCATGGGACCGTGTTAAGGCTCAAGGCTTGACAGAGTATTCGGTCCCTCCCAGAACTCGGCCAGTCCTGCGTCATTGCCATTGGTCTTCCCAAGTGCCCATGCCACATCCAGATGCCACAAAGAGCAGCATTTCAGGGGGACGGCAACTGCCGCTGAGAAAGGAGACCCCCTCCCCACCTCCCTCCTCACAGGCCTCCCCCTCCTCCCTCTGGATGAGAAGGAGGGTCAAGAGAGATAAAACACCAAACAACTGGAATCCGTGGTCAGGCGACTTGCTCATGCCGCTGACCAGGCCATAATGAGGCCCAAGGACTGAGAAGACAACTCCCTTTTCCGTTCCAGCATCTATGCCATCTATAAACCTTAAAGTGTCACAAAGAATGTATCACTACGGGCTGGAGCCCAGCACTGGGTCACATCCTCCACGTTTGCACAACACAGGCCCTTCCTGGAAACACCTCTGCCAACTAATGATTCACTGCCTTCCTCTTGTTTCTGTAAGCCCCTCCCCTGCCGGCTCCCACTCACGCTGCATATAAACTAGCAAATCAGTAAGGCCAAAGGTTGTGAGGTCAAACATCCAGCCAATAGACAATGACACAGTCTCACCTCCGCCTCCCCTTTAGAGTTGTAAGCCCTTCAAAAGGGAAAGAAGCTGCTTTTTGGGAAGCTTGGTGGTCAAGGCATTAGCCTGCCACAGCTCCCAGCCGAATAAAAAGCCACTTCCTTTCTCAGTTCGGTGTTCAGCAGGTTTGTTCCCTTCTGTTCATGCTTCAGCATGAGAAGAAGCTTGTCGATTAAAGAGCTTCCTCCTGGTCCAAACCTCCCACATCACTGCTCCTAGCCCAGAGGGACTCAAAGCCACCCAGGTCAGGTTACCACATCATGGTCCCCGCCCGTGGGGACACAGGATTCGGGAGGGGAATGGGGGCGGGGCAGAGGGTGCCACTTGGCCCTGGCCTCACATTTAACAAGGTCTCCAAAGTTAAAGTGTTGACCGTTGCCTCCAAATATTTATAGTCACAGAGATACTTTGTCAGAATTTAGAGAAGATTGAAAATCTATGTCCCTCTCTTAGGCCACACCCAGAGAGTGCTCACATTTTTAAATAGATCCCATAATTAGCTTGTAAATTGCTATGGAAATACGGAACCTGAAATGTGGAAATTATCTTCTGTTAAAAAATAACTTTTAACAAAATTATCTTTTTTGTTAAAATCATATATTTGCTCAATATAAATATATTAAATCTACCACCGTTTTGGCATCTCTGTTTCAGAGCTTTCCTTTTTGCTTGTTTTCTATCTGCTTATTTGCCTGCTTGTTTTTGAGACCCCCAGATGAAGCAGGTGGAGTTAATCACATTTGTATCCTATTGTAGCGTATTTTCACCATGGATCTGTGAAAGGTTCCCCGGTTCCCCGGTCGTTTTGCTGTCTACGCATTCCTTTCCGTTTCCCCCCACCCCATCTCTCACCTCCTCCCTTCCCCCACTCTCACCTCCTCCCCTCTCTGACCCTCACCTCCTCCCCTCCCCTTCTTACCTTCTCCCCTCCCCCATCTCTCACCTCCTCCCCTCCCCATCTCTCCCCTCCTCCCCTCTCCATCTCTCACCTCCTCCCTCCCCCGCGCAACTCCGCCCCACCCCAACGCGCCCCCACGCCCCCCCAACACACCACGCCCACCCCCCAGCAGAACCCACCCCCCCTCCCCCCCAGCCACCACCGCCACCACCCCCCCCCAC
>CAUYNB010058199.1:0-30193 GCA_963574225.1 Lagothrix lagotricha
AAAACATAGCCAGATATGGTGATGCGTGCCTGTAGTCCGAGCTACTCAAGAGGCTGAGGCAGGAGAATCGCTTGAACCCGGGAGGCAGAGGTTGCAGTGAGCCGAGGTCATGCCATTGCATTCCAGCCTGGATGACAGAGCAAGACTCCATCTCGAAAAAAAAAAGGTTTGTATATTTTACTGGATGTTATGTCTTAATGAAAACATTTTTTTTCCTTTGTTAGTCGTTCAAAAAACAATGGAGTGTCTAACACTAAATGACCTCTCTGATTGTACTCTATGGGGTATATTAAAGCATTCCATCCCCAAAAGAGGGTGCTCCTTATTTTGTCCATTAGGGGCACTATAAGGCTGTGCTGTTTCCTACCTATGAATTTAAAGAGAAGCCCCTCTGGAGCACTCAAAGATTGTAGTTAGTCCTGTATTCAAGGGAGAAAACTGTTGGGAAAACAGAGTGCCAGTGAGAGGACATCAGTTGCAATGAACTGAAACCATGATTCAAATTGTCTTAAACTATAAAAATCATTAGGCCAGGTGAGATGGCTCACACCTGTAATCCCAACACTTTGAGAGGGGTAGGTATGCAGATTAACTGAGGTCAAGAGTTTGAGACCAGTCTGGCCAAAATGGTGAAACCCTTGCCTCTACTGAAAAATGCAAAATTAGACAGGCGTGGTGGTGTGGGCCTGTGATCCCAGCTACTGAGGAGGCTGAGGCAGGAGAATCACTTGAACCCGGGAGGTAGAGGTTGCAGTCAGTCGAGATTGCACCACTGC
Organism: Lagothrix lagotricha; assembly: GCA_963574225.1. Classification (NCBI taxonomy): domain Eukaryota; kingdom Metazoa; phylum Chordata; class Mammalia; order Primates; family Atelidae; genus Lagothrix; species Lagothrix lagotricha. Next base: position 777 of record CAUYNB010058199.1, read on the forward strand.
ACTCTAGCCTGAGCCACGAGAGCAAAACTCCATCCTAAAAAATAATAGTAATAATAATTTATTGGCTCAGATAACTGAAAAGTCCAGAAGTCAGGCTGGTTTCAGAGGAGATTTGATCTAATATTTGAGTTTATAAGCACTTAGTAAGGCAGACACGGTTGCTTTTCCACTACCTCCAAATACTCATTTTTCCTTCCTCCAAAAATAAGCCTTCTTTTCTCTGGGGCAGAGCCTAAACATACTAACTTCCTCAACTTCTCTGAAAGTTTGGTGTTCCTGGGGTACATCTGTGACTCATGAGACTTACACTGAGGCCTATGGCAGAGGTGCCTCCTCTTTATTCTTCTTTCTCTTCTACTTCCTTTCTGGAATGTAAATATAATGTTTGGAGCTATGGCAGCCAACTTGTGACCATGAGGCTACAACCATGAGAACAGACTAACTTGATAAGGATGGTGAACAAGAAAAGTAGACCATGCCTTGATGGCATTGTAATGAGGTTGTATTGTGCCAACTTTGATCTGCCCACTTCCTGATATCTTGCTGCATAAGACAAATGCTTGTTTTAGTCACCATTGGGTTTTCTCATACTTGCAGCCAAACACATTCCCAAATGATATCCTCAGTTTCTTTACATCTCTTATCTATATTTTTTTGTAGTGAATGCTTCTTTCTAAGATTTCTTTCCTTTATGGACCCAAGCTGAATTCTAGTAGTCTCTGAGGCCTCCTCCTTCCTCACTCATATTGAAACAGTCTAGGGTCATGAAGCAGTCTTGTTGTCTGAGCTCTTTGTCTCACAACCAAGAAAATTAAGGAGCGTGGACCCCAAGGGTGAGGTTGAAGCAAAAGTTTAACAAGCAACAGAAGAAAGCTCTCTGCGGCAGAGAGTGGGCCTGAATTGGTTGCTGTTTTCTCAGTTAAATACAAAAGCTTTTTATTTTTATTTTATTATTTTTTCTTTCTTTCTTTCTTTTTAATCATTTTTATTTATTTATTTATTTATTTTTTTAGGACGGGGTTTCACCATGTTGGTCAGGCTGGTCTTGAACTCCCGACGTCAGGTGATCCGCCCGCCTTGGCCTCCAAAGTGCTTGGATTACAGGCGTGAGCCACCATGCCCGGCCTATTTTTATTTTTTTTAAAATAGGGACGGGGTTTCACCATGTTGGCCAGGATGGTCTTGATCTCTTGACCTTATGATCCACCTGCCTCGGCCTCCCAAAGTGCTGGGATTATAGGCGTGAGCCACGGCAGCCGGCCTTTTTTTTTTTTTTTTTTTTTGGGACAGAGTCTTACTCTGTTGCCAGGCTGGAGTGCAGTGGCACAATCCCGGCTCACTGTAACCTCTGCCTCCTGGTTTCAAGTGATTCTCCTGCCTCAGCTTCCAGAGTAATTGGGACCACAGGTGCGCGCCACCACGCCCAGCCAATTTTTGTATTTTTTTTTTTTTTTAGTAGAGACAGGGTTTCACCATGTTGGCCAGGATGGTCTTGATCTCTTGACCTTGTGATCCGCCTGCCTTGGCCTACTGAAGTGCTGGGATTACATATAAGCGTGAGCCACCATGCCCAGCCAGCTTTTTTTTTTTTTTTTGAGACTGAGTCTCACTCTGTTGCCCAGGGTGGAGTGCAGTGGAATGATCTTGGCTCACTGCAACCTCTGCCTCACATGTTCAAACCATTCTCCTGCCTCAGCCTCCCAAGTAGCTAGGACTACAGGCATATGCCACCATGCCCAGCTAATTGTTGTATTTTTAGTAGAGACAGGGTTTCATCATATTGGTCTTGAACTCCTGACCTTGTGATCCACCTGCCTCAACCTCTTATAAGCGTCAGCCACTGGCCCAGCTTGTTCTTTGAGATGGAGTCTGACTGTTGTTTCCCAGGCTGGAGTGCAATGGCGTGATCTTGGCTCACTGAAACCTCCACCTCCCGGGTTCCAGCAATTCTCCTGCCTCAGCCTCCCGAGTAGCTAAGATTACAGGCGCCCACCACCATGCACGGCTAATTGTGTGTGTGTGTGTGTGTGTGTGTGTGTTTTAGCAGGCTGCTCTTGAACTCCTTACCTCAGGTGATCCACCTGCCTCGGCCTCCCAACATGCTGGGATTACAGGTGTGAGCCACTGCATCCGACCGAATACAAAAGCTTTTATAAGAAATTTCCCAGCTGGGCATGGTGGCTCGGCCTGGCCAACATGGTGAAACCCGGTCTCTACTAAAAATACAAAAATTAGCTGGGCATGGTGGTGGGCGCCTGTAATCCCAGCTACTCAGGAGGCTGAGGCAGGAGAATCACTTGACTGGGCAACAGGAGCAAAACTCCATCTCCAAAAAAAAAAAGAAAGAAACTTCCCTCATCTTTGTAGCTGTTTGTGTAACTTCCCCTGTCTGTGTAACTCCCTTTAACTGTGCAGCTGTGGGCATGTTTTTAGGAAAGCACATGTAGCTTCTCTTGTCTCTGTAATTGCAAGTATGTTTTAGGTAAGTCCTCCCATCCCCCTCCCCGTGCAAGTTCCCACAGATCCCACCATTTACATGCCTGAAAAGGGGAGGAAACTGTTTTCCCAGGAGCCCGCTGATTACACAAAGACAAAGGCCTCTATGCTGGTCCTCGCTCCCTTATCTGTGCAACTGAAGCTTGATTTTTTCCCCAGGCTGCTCTATCTGTGCCTGCAGCTTTGATTTTTCAAAAGAATTTTACCTAAGACTAGCCCTAGCTGTCTGCCCAACTGATTTTTTCCTTTTCTCCTCCCTCAACATCCTGCAGTAGAGAGTTAACCTTTGTCCCCAGATTCCCTGGTCCTATTTTTGAAAATCCTGCTGGCACCTACTGCTGAAGGCTGTGGCTGGAGAACTCATAGTGAGTTACTCTGATCTGGGTAGGGCCTGATGGTCCTCACTTAACCTTAGCTGAACTCTCCCAGGCCATGAGCATCCCAGGGTCGGCCTGTGACTCTCACGGAAGTCCTGGCTTCCAGTGCCTTCCCCCTGCTGTGGCCTTGTGGGTTACATGGGCTAGCACCACCTGCCAAAGTCAGGGCCAAAAACCTGCCCATGGGAGCCAGATTTGGCTTTTGGCTTGGGCAAGTATTGACTTTGGGCACATTTTCATCCCAGAAGGAATAATTTGGGGTATGGGATTTCATTTTGTCCTTAGCACAGCCATGAAAGCCACATGTGCAGGGTATTTTGTTGCTAAGATAGCAGTTGGGCTATATGTGAGCAGTCCAGAGAAGCTTAAACTATAGAGGCATCAATATTGTCACAGTCTTGTCTGAGGTCACATAGCTTGCAGGCGGTAGAGCTGAGAGTCACACTGAGGAGTCTGATCCTGTAATGAGCCCCTGGTCACTATGCTTGGAAATAATGACACCTGGAATTCTATTTTTCAGCATAGATCCACTTTGTTTGAATAATAATTATGTAAGAGTATTTCTCCAATTACACACACACGCACACACACACACACACACACACACACAATTGTGCCATTTCTCATCTTCCCTGAAGCACATGGCCCCTTGGCCTCTCTTTTATTGTCATACTTTCCCTCCCTCCCTCCCTCCCTCTCTTCCTTCCTTCCTTCCCTTTTCTGAAGTCTGGCTCTGTCACCCAGATTGGCCTGTAGTGGTGTGATCTCGGCTCACTGCAACCCCTCCTGGGTTCAAGCGATTCTCCTGCCTCAGCCCCCTAAGTAGCTGGGCTCACACGCGTGCATCACCACACCCAGCTAATTATTGCATATTTAGTGGAGACGGGGTTTCACCATATTGGCCAGGCTGGTCTCAAACTCCTGACCTATACTTTTTTTCAGAAACAGAAGATTAGTTCTGTATTTCACCATTAGCAGTGACTGCACTCTGACTCAATATTGGGGAAGTTTTGAAACCAACCCAATAGTCCCATAGACAGCTTTTTTGGATAAACATAGAAATCAACGCTTCTAATCTTAAAACTTGAAACTTACATTTGTTTTTTCTGAGTTCCGCTCTCAGGAAAAGATCCCCCAGACCTCTCAAAAAGTACCAAGGAGCTGAAACCCACCAGATCATCCCATCCAGACAATAGACTCAAGGCCCCTCAGTCATCTGCTTGCTTCCTTACCTCTTGCATTCATTTTCCCGCACGCAGTTACATTTCTTTCCTGCTGTATAAACACCTAACTTTAGTCCATCAGGGAGATGGATTTGAGACTAATCTCCCATCTCCTTGCCTGCAGCACCCAATTAAAGGCTTCTTCCTTGGCAATAATTGTCTCAGTGATTGGCTTTCTGTGTGGTGAGCAGCAGGACCTAGACCGAACCTGTGGTGTTTTGTTAACAGTTTGAAGAGTGTGAGTTTGGTGTGAAGGGGGAATCATTGATGGCAGGCAGATGTAGGCCCAGGTTTGCCAGAGCTTCAGATTTTTTTTTAGTATATGTGCTGCCGAAGCGAGCACGAGCTTCAAATTTTTTTTAAAGAAAGAAAAAACAGAACTTTTTTTTTTTTTTTTTGAGACGGAGTCTTGCTCTGTCACCCAGGCTAGAGTACAGTGGCGCAATCTCGGCTCACTGCAACCTTCGCCTCCTGGGTTCAAGCAATTCTCCTGCCTCAGCCTCCTGAGTAGCTGGGACTACAGACATGTGCCACCACACCCGGCTAATTTTTGTATTTTTAGTAGAGACAGGGTTTCACCATGTTGGCCAGGCTGGTCTCCAACTCCTGATTTCAAGCCATCCTCCTGCCTCAGCCTCCCAAACTGCTGGGATTATAGGCGTTAGCCACCGCGCCCAGCCAAAACCAGAACTTTTAAATGATATTTACATGTCTAGCTCCAATAAATGCAATGCAGGTTTTCGGTTTCCTACTTCCAGGGTAACTGGATAACATTTCTGCCTTCATGGTGGTTCCAGGCTGAAGTGCCATGAATCCAGAAGTGAAGAGTTCTTTCCTCCTGCAGTACTGCTAGGTTTCCTGGAGGAGACGGTCTGTGTAGGCGGGGTTCTTAAAGGCAGAGGGAGGAGGAAGTAACTTCCTAAAGAGGAGAAAGATAGGGAGTAACTTCAGTGTTCCTTTTGCAAATTGTTCATGACAGGACTTCTATTGGGCCCTGCAGTTTCCAGCAGCACAGCCCCCAACCCCCACTGTCCCGCACCCTTAGCTTCCTGGTTCCAGTCTCAAGGGATTCTGCTCACTTCTGTCGTTTTTTTCTCCCTGGGAACCAAGTAACAGCTGAAGAAGTCCCAGGAGTCTTCCCATCTCCTCCCAGCAACCCGGGCTCGAGCCTACTCCTGGTGCTGGCAAAGGGAACCATCTTTGAAGGTGAGGCCTCTTACTGCTGTAATAAAGAGAATGGAGGGCCAGGTGCGGTGACTGACGCCTGTAAGCCCACACTTTGGGAGGCCAAGGCGGGTGGATGGCTTGAGGTTAAGAGTTTGAGACCAGTCGGGCCAACAGGGTGAAACCCTGTCTCTACTAAAAATACAAAGTAATTAGCCAGCACAGTGGTGCAGCACCCCTGTAGTCCCAGCTACTTGGGAGGCTGAGGCAGGAGAATCACTTGAACCCAGGAGGCAGAGGTTGCGGTGAGCCAAGATTGCGCCACTGCACTCCAGCCTGGGCGACAGAGCAAGACACCATGTCAAAAAAAAAAAAAAGGCCAGGTGCTGTGGCTCACGCCTGTAATCCCAGCACTTTTGGAGGCCGAGGCGGGCGGATCACCTGAGGTCAGGAGTTTGAGACCAGCCTGACCAACATGGAGAAACCCTGTTTCTCCTAAAAATACAAAATTAGCCAGGTGTGGTGGCACATGCCTGTACTTGCAGCTATTCGGGAGGCTGAGGCGGGAGAATCACTTGAACCCGGGAGGCAGAGGTTGTGGTGAGCCGAGATTGTGCCATTGCACTCCAGCCTAAGCAACAAGAGTGAAACTCCATCTCAAAAAAAAAAAAATGAGAGAAGAGAGGAGGCTCTGAAGACTTCCTTCTGGCTGAGTGTTATCTGTCTCAGGCTACCCTTTTTCACAGTTTTTTACTTTTCTTTTTTTTTTTTTTTGAGATAATCTCACAGGCATAGCCCAGGCTGACTTGCATAACCCAGCAGCCTTGAACTCCCTGGCTCAAGTAATCTTCCTGCCTCAGCCTCCTGAGTAGCTAAGACTACAGACATGCACTACCTCTCCCCGCTTGCTACTTTTCAGAAAGGGTAGACAAACTACAGCAGCTGCCTGTACACCATACTTGGAGGAGAAGGGGTAAGGAAGGCTGCACCCTGATTCTGTCTTCTTAACTATGTTATCTTCCAGTATCAACATCATAAATAGCACGGCAGTCTTATATTATGGGCCTCCTGATGTGATGCAAAAATCACCAATATAGTATTCTTGCCAAAAATGCTGACTGTGAATCTAACCTTGAAGAAGCAATCAGGTAAATCCAGAATATGATACTAAAAAACTGGCCTGGCCTGAACTCCTAAAATCAATGACATGAAAAAACAAACAGGCTGAGTGTGGGGCAGAGGATACTCTTCTATATTAAAAGACACTAGAGGCTGGGCGTGGTAGCTCACGCCTGTAATCCCAGCACTTTGGGAGGCCAAGGTGGGTGGATCACCTGAGGTCAGGAGTTCGAGACCAGCCTGACCAGCATGGAGAAACTCAGTCTCTACTTAAAAAAAAAAAAAAAACATAGGCCGGGTGCCATGGCTCACGCCTGTAATCCCAGCACACTGGGAGGCCAAAGTGATTGGATTGAAAGATCAGGGGATCAAGATCATCCTGGCCAACATGAAGAAACCCCGTCTCTACTAAAAATACCAAAAAATTAGCTGGGTGTGGCGCCACACACCTGTAGTCCCAGCTACTCGGGAGGCTGAGGCAGGAGAATTGCTTGAACCCAGGAGGCAGAGATTGTAGTGAGCCGAGATCATGCCACTGCACTACAGCCTGGGTGACAGTGCAAGGCTCTGTCTCAAAAAAAAAAAAAAAAAAATTAGCCCGGCATGATGGCGCTTGCCTGTAATCCCAGCTACTTGTGAGGCTGAGTCTGGAGAATCGCTTGAAGCTGGGAGGCAGAGGTTGCAGTGAGCCATAATCACGCCACTGCACTCTAGCCTGGGCAACAAGAGCAAAACTTCATCTCAAAAAGCAAACAAACAAAACACAAAAACACTAGAGAGACATAACCAAATTCAATTTGCGGACCTTGCTTGCCTCCTGGACTAAAATAAAAATGCTAAAACGCCATTCTTGGAACAAGTCAGGATAATACTGCTGAATTACTGTTGGTGTGGTGATGGGGTTTTCATTGTGTAGAGCAAGGCTTCTCAACCTCTGCTGTTAACATTTTGGTCCAGAGAATTCCTTTATTTATTTATTTTTCTTTTTTTTGAGACAGGGTCTTGCTCTGTTGCCCATGCTGGAGTACAGTGGTGCAATCATGGCTCACTGCAACCTCCCCTTCCCAGGCTCAAGCAATCCTCCCAGCTCAGCTTCCCAAGTAGCTGGGACCGCAGGCTCACATTGCCACGCCAGGCTAATTTTTTGTATTTTTTGAAAAGATGGAGTCACACTTTGTTGCCCAGGCTGGTCTCGATCTCTTGGGCTCAATTGATCCTCCCACCTCTGCCTCCCAAAGTGTTGGAATTATCACTAACCCTGCTTGGGCCCAGTTAATTCTTTCTGGTGAGATGTTTAACAGCACTTCTGGTCTCTGTCCACTAGGTGTCAGTAGCACCATACCTCTTTAGCTGCAACAACTAAAAATGTCAAATGTTTTCTAATTAGGTAGTGGTAATGGTTGCATAACATCATGAATATACAAAAGCCAGTGGACTGTACCCTTTAAAATGGTTAAAATGGTGAATTTTGTGTTATGTAAGTTTTCCCAGTAAAAAATGTAATGAGTCCGGGCGCAGTGCCTCACTCCTGTAATCCCAGCACTTTGGGAGGCCAAGGCTGGCAGATCACTCGAGATTAGGGGTTGGAGACCAGCCTGGCCAATGTTGTGAAACCCCTGTCTCTACTAAAAATACAAAAATTAGCCAGGTGTGGTGGTGGGCACCTATAATCACAGCTACTTGAAAGGCTGAGGCAGGAGAATCACTTGAACCTGGGAGGCAGAGATTGTGGTGAACTGAGATCACACCATTGCACTCCAGCCTGGCTGACAAGAGCAAAACTCTGTCAAAAAAAAAAAAGAGTTTTCTCCTCCATAACTCCCAGAGCCCCAGTGAGTCCCCTGCTCTGCAATGCTCATACTCATTGTGCTGTTACTGCAAGTCAATGAGAATGTTGGTGGATTTCTCTCCACTTCACCAGAAGAATGAATGGAGGCTCAGAAAAATGGCACAAACCTGTGGTTTCTCGCTGCAGTGGCTCATGCCCGTAATCCCACCACTTTGGGAGGCTGAGGTGGGCGGATCACTTGAGGTCAGGAGTTTGAGATCCGCCTGGCCAACATGGTGAAACCCTGTTTCTACTAAAAATACAAAAATTAGCCAGGCATTGTGGTATGCACCTGTAATCCCAGCTACTTGGGAGGCTGAGGCAGGAGAATCACTTGAACCTGAGAGGCAGAGGTTGCAGTGAGCCGAGATGGCACCACTGCACTCCAGCCTAGGCAACAGAGCGAGACTCTTGTCTCCAAAAAGAAATTAGGTGGGCATAGTGGCATGCACCTGTAGTCCCAGCTACTAGGGAGGCTGAAGTGGGAGGATTGCTTGAGCCCAGGAGGTCAAGGCTGTAGTAAGCCGTGAGCGTGCCACTACACTCAGTCTGAGCAACAGAGCAAGACCCTGCCTCAAAAATAAATAAGTAAATAAAAGAGGATACAAAGAACAAGGGTACAAAGATACAGGGAGGGAAGACAGCCGGTATAAAGTGGGTCATAAGCAGGGTTCCACCAGGGATGCCTGGTCCCCCAGGGGTGTGGGTGGGGAACTCTGGGCTGCAGTACAGAATGCACATCTCAGAGAAGTTCCACTCGAGGCAGGAGGGAGCAGAGTAGATATACAGCAACACCCTATCAGTCCCTTGGAGGGTTGCTGGGGAAGTAACTCCTGGCACTTCTGACCAACTTGTAGAGTGAACTCAGGAAGCCCCAGGCATATCGGAGGCAGATAACAGCAGTGGACACAAGAGTCTGTTTCAAGTGTGTCTAAGCGTGTTCATTCCCCAAAACGTGGCACCCACACCAACAGCATCAGCCTAACTTAGGAACTTGGGAAGATATAAGTCTGGCTCTGCCCAGACATAATGAATCAGAAACTCCTGGGGTAGGGCTCAGCTGCTAGAGGTTTAATAGACCCTTCAGGTGGCTCTGGTGGGACTAAGCTTTAAGAATCTCTGCCCTAACCTACCGTTTCTAACTCCAAAGCCCAAGGCCTTTCTGGTACCAGATGATAGCTGAGGCCTGGAGCCAATTAATGGGAAGGGCTGCTGGGGGCATTAGAGGCAGAGAGACAAGCAGCCTGACACTCAGCTCTGGGGACACCAAATAGGTGCTGGCCCTTAGAAGCCAATGAGGAGGCAGAGGTCATTCCTTTATCTTGAAATATGTCCTGATCACCTACTGCATGCCAGGGCCTGGTGCAGATGCTCAGGGCTTACTAGGAACCTGGGGTGGAGGGAGCAGGGTTTATGTGAAGGCTGGAGATTGAACACAAATAATTTAGGTCTTTGGGGCTCCTGTGGTCTGGTCCACTCCTTGGAGATACCACCAGGAGATGACTGAGCCTTCCCAGTCCGGGAAGGCCCTCATCCCTTTTTCTGTGAGCCCAGTCATCACCTTATCACCTCCAGCATATCCTGAGTGGATTCTGTCACTGTTCTTGGGGACTGCAAAGCACACAGCCCTCATGGTCCAGCTGAGACCACCTGGCCACAGGCCAGGCCACAGCCGTACTTGCAGGGTGACCCAAAGTCAGGGAGGGGTCCAGAGAAGCTGGGTCTGAATGCCACCCACCACTTGCCCATGTCAGGAGATGACACTTAATGTGGACACCCCAGGGATTCCTATGGATTCTTCCAACCCATCACCTCTTCTGGAGCACCCCTCCCTCCTCCCTCCAGAGCCTCCCACCTCTCCAGCACTGGCTTCCCAAGTTCCACTGTCTGCAGCCTCCATCCATTGCCTGGACCCCAGGATCCAACCCCGCAAACTCCTTCTAGGCAACCATCTTGGGCAACTTCACCCAATGACAATCTGTGCTCCTCCTGTCATTGACAGCCCCAAGAAAATGGAGTTCAAGGTTATAGCCCCCATTAGACCTGATATTTTTACCAGGCTCCTGAGAACCCAACTGAGCAGACCTGTCCTCAGATTCCAGCTGGGACATAACATCGGGGATCAGAAAACTGACTCCCAAGGTACAAACTGGAACAGCCAGGGTGGGTGCCAGCACACAGGATGGCTTCCTCCCCGTAGGCCAGGTCTGGCACTGGGTTAGCAACTTCGGAGGCCTACAAGAGGAATAAGCTAGAAAGAGCTGTGGCCAACCCAGGGAGGCCCCAAATACACCAAGTCCCAAGTCCTCCTACTCTTGTCACCTTACTACAGTGATAAGATACATTTTATCTACAGTCCCAGCTCAGAACTTCTGTCACGGAGCCTGCAGTGTTGCAAAGGTTGAAGACAGTGGCTTACACCCAGCTCAGTTCTTTCTTTTTCTTTCTTTTCTTTCTCTCTCTCTCCTCCTTCACTCCCTCCCTCCCTCTCTCTTTCTTTCTTTCTTTTTTTTTGAGACAGTTTCACTCTTGTTGCCCAGGCTGGGGTGCAATGGCACATTCTCGGTTCACTGCAATCTCTGCCTCTCAAGTTCAAGCAATTCTCCTGCCTCAGCCTCCCGAGTAGCTGGGATTACAGGCATGTACCACCATGTCCGGCTAATTTTGTATTTTTAATAGAGATGGAGTTTCACCATGTTGGTCAGGCCGGTCTCAAACTCCTGACCTCAGGTGATCCACCCACCTCAGCCTTTCAAAGTGCTGGGATTACATTTTTTTTTCTTTTTTTTTGTCATGTGTCTGTTGCCAAGGAAATAATGGGAGGGAGGATCGGGCAAGGGTCTGGTTTATATATATAAATATATATGTTATAATTTATAATAAATAATATATATTATATATATATATATATTTTGCACATCCTCCCACCCACTTTCATATATTTAAAAAATTTTTAAATTTAAGGACAGGGTCTTGCTATGTTGCCCAGCCTCTTGAACTCCAGGGTTCAAGCAATCCTGCCTCAGCCTCTAAAGTACTGTGATTATAGGCATAAGCCACCGAGGCTGGCCAAGCTCAGTTCTTTCTGGGGGTAGGTTTGTGAAGCCTTCCTCAGCAGTGATCCAAAGGCCTAGAACAGAGGAGAGGGGGTGCAGACAAGAAGGAACAAGGCCTCAGCCTCCCATTCTTAGCAAATCTAAACCTGGCAACCAGGCTGATGATATTCTCATTTCACAGAAAATTCTACTTTTCTCAGCTGAGGAGCAGGTGTCAGGAGCACCGGAGCCAGCCTCCCTCCCCAACCAGGGCCTGTTCATTTCTCCCTCTTGCCTGAAAACTCTGGGGATGGAGGAAGAGCATCAGACTAGGGGCAGGGTCTATTCTGGGCCAGCACGTGGAGCGGAGGCAGAGCTGGCCTCAGGCCATCGCCTGTTCCTCCCTCCCCTTATTCCCTTGGCAGCAGACACATGACATAGAAATCACTGGTTCCACCAAATACTGCACAGCCCAGATGCTGCTGGCCTGATCGGGGCCAAGCTGAGTCACCACTTTAGGATATGATTCTGCTTTGTGGACTATGAATGAACCCTCATCACCCCATGCTCAACCCCCAACTGAAGGCTGACGTTACAGCAGATCCGTGGATATCCCAGGGTGATGAGGCACTAGGCCACCTGCTGTCTATTCCCTGGCACATTTTTCTGATAATAAAGTATGAGATAGAGAGAGAGAAAAAAAAAAGTATGAGAGATAATGGGACATGAGGTCGACCCTGATTGGTGTCCAGGCATGTCATAGACAGGAGGGACACATACGGTCACTGGGCGTGGCACCCTAGATAATGACCCAGAGGGAGGTTGTAGGTCTGGGCCCTGGGATCCAGGCTGATGAGGAAAGGCAAGAAAAAAGAAGGGACCCTGCACGGTGGCTCATGCCTATAATCCCAGCACTTTGGGAGGCCAAGTTGGGCAGATCACTTGAGGTCAGGAGTTCGAGACCAGCCAGACCAACATGGTGGAACCCCGTCTCTACAAAAAAAATTTAAAAATTAGCCAGGTATGGTGGCACACGCCTGTAATCCCAGCTACTCAGGAGGCTGAGGCAGGAGAATCACTTGAACCCAGGAGGCAGAGGTTGCAGTTAGCTGAGATCGTGCCACGGCACTCCAGCCTGAGCGACAGAGCAAGACTCTGTCTCAAAAAAAAAGGAAAAGACAAAGAAAAGAAAGAAGGGAAAGCAGTAGAAATGGGGAAAGAGGGACAAGAAAAGGTGGATTGTCTTGAACAAATGGGGGGCTGTAGGCTCCAGAACTGACGGTTGTTGGGAAGAGTGGGATAAACCTTCTGCATGGGGTTGCCTGAGTGAGCTGATTTCCTATAAGGTCCTCATTCCTGCTGCAACCAAGATAAAGTGATGGGTGGCATGGAGATTTCAGTTGTGTCCTTGGATGTCATATGTTCTACAGTCCTCACTGATGATGACAAGGGTCCATCTAGTCCATACTTCAGTTGCTGGCATGACTAAAGGAACAGAGATGTTATTGACTGGGAGCTTCCCAGTGAGCTTCCCCAAGGAGCTGACCAGACCTGGGAGCACATTTGACTAAGGCCCAACGAGCAGCCCAGTTAATCCTTTTCTGTTCCCCCCATCCCATTCACTTGGACCCCTTTGCCACACTGACCCATCCTTGGAAAGTCAGGAAAGCCCTAAGATCTCTAGGCTCCAACATAAGGCAGATGCCCAGTATAATGACCAACCCCTCCCTTTTTTTTTTTGAGATGGAGTTTTGCTCTTGTCACCTAGAGTACAATGGCATGATCTCAGCTCACCACAATCTCCGCCTCTTGAGTTCAGGCGATTCTCCTGCCTTAGCCTCCTGAATAGCTGGGATTACAGGTTCCCACCACCACGCCCAGCTAATTTTTTGTATTTTTAGTAGAGACGGGGTTTTGCTACGTTGTCCAGGCTGGTCTTGAAATCCTAACCTCAGGTGATCCATCCACCTCGGCTTCCCAAAGTGTTGGCATTACAGGCGTGAGCCACCATGCCCTGCCTCCTTTCTTCTTTTCACATGGTAGGTATGCATTGGTAATGGAACAAAATAGGCCAGGTGCAGTGGCTCACCCCTGTAATCCCAGCGCTTTGAGAAGCCGAGGTGGGTGGATCACCTGAGGTCAGGAGTTCGAAACCAGCCTGTCCAACGTGGGGAAACCATGTCTCTACTAAAAATACAAAAATTAACCAAACATGGTGGCACATGCCTGTAATCCCAGCTACTCAGAGACTGAGGCACAAAAATCCCTTGAACCCGGAAGGCAGAGGCTGCAATGAGCTGAGATTGCACCACTGCACTCCAGCCTGGGGGACAGAGTAAGACTCTGTCTCAAAAAACAATACAATAAAATAAGATAAAATAAAATAAATCGTCACTGTGTGATGATACAGCTGGCACTCAAAACTATCAAGTTGTGGCTGGGCGTGGTGGCTCACACCTGTAATTAATCCCAGCATTTTGGGAGGCCGAAGCTGGTGGATCACCTGAGGTCAGGAGTTTGAGGCCAGCCTGGCCAACATAGTAAAACCCTGTCTCTACTAAAAATACAGAAATTAGCTGGGCGTACTGGCTTGCACCTGTAATCCCAACTACTTGGGAAGCTGAGGCAGGAGAATCGCTTGAACATGGGAGGCGGAGGTTGCAGTAAACTAAGATCGAGCCACTGAACTCCGGCCTGGGCAACAGAACAAGACTCCATCTCACACAACAACAACAACAACAACAAAACCATCAAGTCATAACTGCAAAACTGCAAATTTTTTTTTTTATTTTGAGATGGAGTTTCGCTCTTGTTGCCCGGGCTGGAGTGCAATGCTACGGTCTCGGCTCACTGCAACCTCTGCCTCCTGGGTTCAAGCAATTCCCCTGCCTCAGCCTCCCAAGCAGCTGGAATTACAGGTGCCAACCACCACGCCCAGCTAATTTTTATATTTTTAGAAGAGATGGGGATTTCACCATGCTGGCCAGGCTGGTCTCAAACTTCTGACCTCAGGTGATCTGCCCCCTTCGGCCTCCCAAAGTGCTGGGATTACAGGCGTGAGCCACCGCTCCTGGCCCAAAACTTCAATTCATAGTGCGCTGAGCAGCAGAGCAAAGTGACGAGAGCACCACTTACAATCTCTGTTCCAACAACTCGACTCTGCTGATGGAACCCAAAAGCAGACACAGACACCATGTAACAGATGAACCTGGCTACGTTTCAGTAAAACTCCATGTCTGCACACTGAAATTAGAATTTCAGATAACTTTAATGTGTTGCAAAATAGTCTCCATTTGATTTTTTTTCCATAGTGGTTCACGCCTGTAATCCTGGCCCTTCAGGAGGCCAAGGCAGGAAGATAGGAGTTAGAGATGCAGCCTGGGCAACATCAGGAGACCCTGTCACTACAAAAAGTTTTAAAATTAGCTGGGCGTGGGCCGGACGTGGTGGCTCACGCCTGTAATCCAAGCACTTTGGAGGCCAAGGTGGGCGGATCACCTGAGGTCAGGAGTTCAAGACCAGCCTGACCAACATGGTGAAACCCTATCTTAAAAATAAATAAATAAATAAATAAATAAAATTAGAAAAAAAAAAGAGAAAAAGAAAAAAAAAATCAGCTGGGCGTGGTGGTGCGCACCTCTAGTCCCCACCTTATGGGAGGCTGAGGCAGGAGGATTGTGTGAGCCCAGGAGGTTGCTGCACTCCAGCCTGAACAACAGAGGGAGATCATGTCTTGGAAAAAGAGAAAGAGTGAGAGACAGAGAATGAGAGACAGAGAAGGAGAGATGGAGAGGGAGTGACTGAGAGGAAGAGATGGAAAGGAAGAGGGAGAGGGAGGCACAAATTTCAGTAAAAATTTCAGTGCTTCTTAGTTGGTTAAATTAAAATAAATAAATAAATAAATAAAGGCCGGGCATGATGGCTCACGTCTGTAATTCCAGCATTTTGGGAGGCCGAGGCTGGTGGATCATGAGGTTGGGAGTTTGAGATCAGCCTGACCAACATGGTGAAACCCCGTCTCTACTAAAAATACCAAAAAAATTAGCCGAGCTTGGTGGCAGGTGCCTGTAATCCCAGCTACTCAGGAGGCTGAGGTGGAGAATTGCTTGAACCTGGGAGGCGGAGGTTGCAGCGAGCCGAGATCACGCCACTGCACTCCAGGGAAATGAACAGAGTGAGACTGGGCAACAGAGCTAGACTCCATCTGAAAAACAACAGCTCCTCAGGAGGCTAAGGCAGGAGAATCGCTTGAACCCAGGAGGCAGGGGTTGCTGTGAGTCAAGATCATGCCACTGCACTCCAGCCTGGGCAACAGAGCAAGACTCCCATGGAAAGAAAGAAAGAGCGAGAGAGAAGAAAGAAAGAAAAGAGAGAGAGGAAGGAAAGAAGGAAGGAAGGAAGAAAAAAAATTATTGACTTGTGGGTTATACAAAAACAGGCAGGGTTCCACTCTCCGCACTAGGTTTGCTCTGCTTTCCCTCTGTTCAGGGTTATGCCACACCAGGGGGGAAGGAGGGGAATTGGTCCACAGTTATGTTTCCTCACAGATGACCACTGAGAAGGCCACCATGCCTGGTCGTCACAACTCTAGGCCCAGCAACTTGCTGAAGCCTCTGCAGTGCTGGACCCAGGCATCTTTGTGAGGCTGTCCACATCCTATCTGCCTGTGGAGAGTGGGCCGTCCATCTGGGAGTCTGGCTGCCCCTCCTGCATGCTGCTGGGAGGCTGAGTCTGACTGTCATTGCTCTATGGCCACATCCTCAGCCACCCTCTTCTCTTTCTTCCTTCAGCCAGAGGGAGCCCTGAGTTCATGCGGAGGAGTTATTCTACCTTCCATCTGCTTCTGCATACCATCTTGTTTCTACTTACAAGTCCCTCCTTCCGGATTTATAGAACAGTATGCATCATATGATCCCAACTGCATTCCAAAAAATAGATGTAGATGTAAGCTTAGAGATGCAAAAAACTTTTTGAAAGAATTCACTATGTTTCTCTCCAGTGGTGACACAGTTCAGGGAGGTTCTACAGGGTGTAATGTTTACCTTTCTCTTTTATCCCTCTGATCATTGAAACGATGCTTTGTGTGTGTGAACATGTATGACTTTTATAATTAAAATGGAAAAACTAGTTTCAATGGGACAAATGCTCAAAGTCAAAGTCACCTGTTATAACTGCTGTCACTAACAAGGCAGCTGTTTGAAAATGCTGCAGAAACATGGGAAATGTTCATGAAGTGACCCTGTAAAGGCTTCCGGTCACAGGATCATGTGAGCGCCATGATCACCCCAGGGGTGGAGCAGATGTTAAGTGTTCACCACACCCAATTCTCTTCCTGGACACACAGGAACATGACATTTCCCAGGCCCTTTGCAGTTAAACTGAGGTCTAGTGACAGAGGTCTGGCCAATAAATATGGGCAGCAGAGACACACCCCACCTCTAGGCCCTATTCTTTTTTTGTTGTTTAAGGGTCTGAGTCTTGTTCTGTCACCCAGGCTGGAGTGCAGTGGTGTGATCATGACTCACTGCAGCGTCGACCTCCTGGGCTCAAACAGTCCTCCCACCTCAGCCTCCCGAATAGCTGAGGTTATAGGCATGAGCCAATGTGCCTGGCTCAGGCCCTACCCTTAAAAGCATCCCACCTGATTCACTAGCTGTCTCCTCCTCTCTCTTAGTAAACTTGGAAACTACACATTCCAGATGGTATAATTTATAACATGATGGAAAAAGCCAGCTCTCCACGGGAAGCTGGCCAGTCTTCATTGGAGTACATTTTTACTGCATGAAGCCAATGATACTTGAACATTAGCAGAAGTGAATATTGTTTAACTCTGTGGTTTCCAAAGTGCAGTCCTTTTAAAGTATCCATAAAGTCTACACTAGCTTCACAGTAATATTAAGATGTTATTTGTCAGCCGGGGACAGTGGCTTACGCCTATAATCTCAGCACTTTGGGAGACCGAGGCGGGTGGATCATGAGGTCAGGAATTCAAGATCAGCCTGGCCAACATGGTGAAACCCAACCTCTACTAAAAATAAAAAAATTAGCTGGGTGTAGTGGCGCGTGCCTGTAATTCCAGCTACTCAGGAGGCTGAGGCAGAAGAATTGTTTGAACCTGGGAGGCAGAGTTTGCAGTGAGCTGAGATCTCGCCACTGCTCTCCAGCCTGGGCAATGGAGCAAGACTCCATCTCAAAAAAAAAGAAAAAGATGTTATTTTTGTCTTTCATGAGTGTACAGTGGGATTTTCCAGAGGCTATGTGTTGGAAATAGATGGTTGGTGCTGCAAAGAAAAATTATCACTGAGACAAAGTATCTTTTGGCAACACAATTTTTACTTTCTGGACTGTAGGAAGGGTACTGTCACTAGCCATCTTGCCACCAGAGTACAATGAACAAAGGAAAACAGACACATTTATCCCTTACACAGTTGGGGTAGTCCTTACTGCTGTCTGATCTCTGTTGGCTGGAGCCAGACCTCACAATCTAAACTAAAACCCGATTGGCTAACAACTTAAAACTTTTCTAAACAGGTAAAAGCAATGGAGGGCTGGTATATGCCTGTGAGCATGTCCAGCACAAATATCTTGGTTAAAGTACAAGGACGTAGAATGTATTACGTGCCTGCAAGCATGTCTAACAGCTACATAGGATAGGGCTTAACAAAGAGTTATCAGCACACTTATGATTTATTGTTTAACAAGAAAGGAAACTTTAAAAAGAAGCTTTTCTACTTCCCATACTATGTGACATGTGATTTTTTTATTTTGTTTTCTGTAGAGACTGTGGCGGGGATGTCTCGCTGTGTTGTTCAGACTGGTCTTCCAACTTCTGGCCTCAAGTGATCCTCTCATTCTGACATCGCAAAGTGCTGGGATTATAGGTGTGAGCCACTGCACCTGACCATTTCTGATGTGTGATGTTGAAACAGATTGAGTGCAGAAGCAGATATGGGAATTAAACCAGAATATTAAACCAAACATTGAAGAGATTTGCAAAACATACAAAACAATACCGCTCTTTTCACTTTCTTTTTGGTTTGGAAAAATATAGTTCTTTCTCATAAAAAATATGTTGTGTTGGCTGAGCACAGTGGCTCACGCTTGTAATCCCAACACTTTGGGAGACTGAGGTGGGAGGATCACTTGAGGTCAGGAGTTTGAGACCATCCTGGCCAACACGGTGAAAACCCGCCTCTACTAAAAATACAAAAATTGAGAGACTGAAGCAGAATTGCCTGCACCTGGGAGGTGCAGGTTGCTTTGAGCCAAGATCAGGCGACTGCACTGCAGCCTGGGCAACAGAGCAAGACACCATCTCAAAAAAAAATGTTGGGTTACCATGGACTGTTTTTATTATGCTATTTTAATTACTTTTTTTTTTTTTTTTGAGACGGGGTTTTGCTCTTCTTGCCTAGAATGGAGTGCAATGGCACAATTTCAACTCACTGCAACCTCCACCTCCTGGGTTTAAGCAACTCTCCTGTCTCAGCCTCCCAAGTAGCTGGGATTACAGGCATGCGCCTCCACGCCCAGCTAATTTTGTATTTTTAGCAGAGAACTCCTGACCTCAGGTGATCTGCCTGCCTTGGCCTCCCAAAGTGCTGGGATTATAGGCATGAGCCACCACGCCTGGCATTATATTTTAAATAAATAAATAAACATGTAAACATTTTATCTGTTTTAATTTTTCACATGGTAAATATTGATGAATCCGCCCCCTGGGTTCAACCAAAAAGTGACTAAAGCATCTCAATGGATTTAGAGGTTTATTTTGTGAAGGTTGAGGACAGCCCTGGGGCGGGGGAAAGAGAAACAAGTCACAGTATGATCTGTGTCTTGTGCTTTTTCCAAAGAGGAAAGGCGGGACACAAGTGGAGGGAAGAAAGGGGAAAAAAGCGGGCTGGAGGGTAGGCAGAATGGCAGGTGGTAATGGTGTGAGGCTCTGATTAGTGGCTCTGTGACTCTACATCTTACATGTGAAAAGGTGTGGGGGGAGTCAATTATGCATTGTCTCAGGCTTAGTAGATCTACAATTTACGTAACTAAACCTGTGAAATTACGGCTGCTGCCCATTTGGGAAAGGAAGGCAGTTTTTGTGGTTCCCAAGCTTAACTTTCCCTTTGGCATGGTGAGTTTGGGGTACCAAGATTTTATTTTCCTTTCACAATAGATATAACCAACATGAACAAAATTCTTTGGAATCCTCAATAATACTGAAGAGTGAAAAGAAGTCATGAGACCAAAAGGTTTGAGAGCCTTTGCTCTGTGACAGCTAGCCACCCTGGGGCAGGCCGTTTCAATCTGGAAAACACACATACAGTACCTCAGTTATGGAAAATTCTCATTTTTTTTTTCTTTTGAGACAGAGTCTCACTCTCTCTTTCACTGAGGCTGGAGTGCAGTGGTGTGATCTTGGCTCACTGCAACCTCCGCTTCCCGGGGTCAAGCAGTTCTCCCACCTCAGCCTCCCAAGTAGCTGGGATTACAGCTGTGGACCACCACATCTAGCTAATTTTTGTATTTTTAGTACCGACAGGTTTCACCATGTTGGTCAGGCTGGTCTCAAACTCCTGACCTCAAGTAATCCTCCTGCCTTGGCCTCCCAAAGTACTGGGATTATAGTTGTGAACACGACACCCGGTCCCTTTTGCTTTACACTTTCCATTACTGTCATTTTGCTCTACTTCCTCGAGATTTCTTCAACTCTATTTCCAACCCTTATATTGAGTTTCTCACTTCTGCTATCATATGTTTCATTTTTCAAGAGCTTTAACATTGCTCTCTGGAATTCTTTTCTCCCCCTTTTTTTTTCCTGAGGCATGCTGTTCTTCTTTATGGATGTAATGTCTTCTCTAATATTGCTGAGAATATTAATGCAGAATGTACATTTCCTCTGATTTGTTTTGTTATTGTTGCTTTTATCTCTGCTTTCCACATTACCTTTATTTCTCTGATATCTGCTGATTATTGGTTGTCTGCTTATACAGGAGCCAGGCCCTAGAAAACTGGCAGTAGATAGTTGAGTGGGGCTTGTGCACAGTTTCAGTGTAGTATGATCTGAGTGGTCATTTCCTTTAGGACCTCCTTCACCACTCTGTTCAATGTCAAAGTCAGTGTGTTTATTATTTTCTCTTGAGGTCTCTACCAATCTCCTGCCTGCAGATATCTCTGGCTGCCAGCATTCTAGATTATTCCTAGAGAAGAGGAGTGCCTACATATTCAGTATATAAACTTCTCTGTAATCATTCTGCTTTTTGGATGATAATCTGACTCAACTGCCTGGTGTTCCCCATTGTAGAGACACTCTCGTCTCTAGCATCTGCTGCTATGGGAGAAGGGCAGCACCATCTGGGTTGAGTTGAGGAAGGGATCTAGGGTTCAGCCGCTGCCTCTTTCTTTAAAGTAAGTTTTTTTTTTTTTTTGAAGGATTTTCAAAAATGTTTATTTTATGTTCAAAGAACTGTCATGGTTTTTCATGGTAGATGCCTTGGATAATCCTTTGAAGGAAGATCATTGAGTACAACTTAATGAAACCGATATCCTTGGAGTACTGATGGAAACACTGGTGGCACATATTGAGGCCATATTTCTGGATCAGACCATGCCGGTTTGGACAGATGTGACAAGAGCAGGAACCCTGGCCGAATTTTCACAGTGGCTTCAGTATAGCTGCTGGTGACCCATCTTACTCTCAGGAGGGAACGACGTAAAAGTAAAGTAAGTTTTTTAAATTGTGGTTTTAAAAAACTACCAAGAACCAGCTCGGTCAGGAGACCCCTACCCAGGTGGGCTGAAGTTATTGAGAGGCAGACACCCAGATAACCAACAGAGTGGAGCTATTCTGGGGACCAACAGCCTGAGAGCCTGCGGGGCTGACAGCTCTCCAGACTGAAGGCCCTGAGCAGAGATTCATCCACGTATTTATTTGCTCTTTGACAGGTGATTCTTGCTAATGCAAGGTGTTCTACATATACACATAACTCAGGAATATACCAGGTCGGGGGGGCAGGGTAATCTTAATGTTTCTCAACAAAAAAAATAACAAAACTTACCATTTAACCATTTTTAGGCATATGTCAGTAGCATTAAGTACATTCATAATGTTGTATATACCCACTGCCACTATCTACTTACAGACCTTTTTTTCTGTCTTTCTTTATTTTGAGGCAGAGTCTGGCTCTGTCACCCAGGCTGGAGTGCAGTGGCACAATCTTGGCTCACTGCAATCTCTGCCTCCCAGGTTCAAGTGATTCTCCTGCCTCAGCCTCCCAAGTAGCTGGGACTACAGGCATGTGCCACCATGCCCGGCTAATTTTTTGTATTTTTAGTAGAGACGGGGTTCTACCATGTTAGCCAGGATGGTCTTGCTCTCCTGACCTCAAGTGATCTGCCCGCCTCAGCCTCCCAAAGTGCTAGGATTACAGGTGCGAGCCACTGCGCCCGGCCCAGACCTTTTTTTTTGAGATGGAGTCTCCTTCTGTTGCTCAGGCCGCAGTGGCACAATCTCGGCTCACTGCAACCTCTGTCTCCCAGGTTCAAGCAATTCTCCTGCCTCAGCCTCCTGAGTAGCTGGGATTACAGGCATGCACCACCATGCCCAGCTAATTGTTATATTTTTAGTAGAGACAGGGTTTCACCCTGTTGGCCAGGCTGGTCTCCTGAGCTCAAGTGATCCACCCACCTCAGCCTCCCAAAGTGCTGGGATTACAGGTGTGAGCCACCATGCCCGGACCTTTTTTTTTTTTGGTGCCAAAACTTGGGATCAGCCCTTTATTTTAAAGACAGGATCTTGCTCTGTCACCCTGGCTGGAGTGCAATGGCACTATCACAGCTCACTGCAGCTTTGACCTTCCAGGTTCAAGTGATTCTTCCACCTCAGCCTCCCAAGTAGCTGGAACCACAAGCTCATGCCACCATGCCTGGCTAATTTTTTTTTTTTTTTAGGAAATGGTGTCTCAATATGTTGCTCAGTCTGCTCTCAAACTGCAGACTGTCAAGCAATGCTCAGATGCTCCTACCTTGGCCTCTCAAAGTGCTAGAATTATAGGCATGAGCCACCACGCCCAGCCAATCCTCAACCCTTTGACCAACTGTTCTCTCCAAAAGCATAGCAAACATATGAGCATGGTGGCTCATGCCTGTAATCCCAGCACTTTGAGAGGCCGAGGTGAGAGGATCACTTGGGGTTAGGAGTTCAAGACCAGCCTGGCCAACATGGTGAAACTGTCTCAAAACGATGAGACACATTCTCAAGACAACAACAAAAGAGAAAAGTCTAGTAGTCTTAAATTATTTTAGTGAATTACTTTAAACTCCCCCCACCTTTTATGTTTTTTTGAGACAGAGTCTCACTCTGTTGCTCAGGCTGGAGTGCAGTGGTGTGATCTCGGCTCACTGCAACCTCTGCCTCCCGGGTTCAAGCAATTCTCCTGCCTCAGCCTCTTGAGTAGCTGAGATCACAGGTGAGCGCCACCAGGCCTGGATAATTTTTTTGTATTTTTAGTAGAGATGCGATTTCCTCATGTTAGCCAGGCTGGTCTCAGGTGATTCGCCCACCTTGGCCTCGCAAAGTGCTGGGATTACAGGCGTGAGCAACCATGCCCAGCCCCAAAACAGTAAGTTGTAAATGCATTTAGCAGCAGTGTGAAGTGATGAGAGCACTACTCACGATCTCTGTCCCAATTATTCAATTCTGCCTTTACAGCACCAAGGAAGACATAGAGGATACATAACGAGTGAGCCTGGCTCTGTTAAAATAATCTTTATTTCTGCACACTGAAACTTGAATTTTAGATAATGATTACATATCACAAAATATTATTATTCACATGATTTTTCCAAGCCATTAAAAAAAAATTCTTGGCTGGGCACAGTGACTCATGCCTGTAATCCCAGCACTTTGGGAGGCCAAGGCGGGAGGATTGCTTGAAAGACCAGCCTGAGACCCCTGTCTCTACAGAAAAACTTAAAAATTAGCCAGGTGTGGTGGTACACACCTGTAGTCCTAGCTACTCGGGAGGCTGAGGTGGAAGGATCACCTGAGCGCAGGCAATTGAGTCTGCAGTGAGCCATGATCGCACTACTTTCTAGCCTGGGTGACGAAGTGAGATCTTGTCTCAAAACAAAAACCAAAACCAACATTCTTAGCTCACAGGCTACACAAAAACTAGCAGGGGGCTAGATTTGGCCATGAGCCAAACCCTCTACCCTAGACTATTGGCAAAGATCAAGAAGTATGATAGCCGAGGAAAAACAGACACTTGAATTCCTCTTGGTGGGATGTCACTGGGACAACAAGGAGTGAGAGTGGACAGTGGGTGGCATAGCTCAACACAGTGGGAGCAGTGTCCACTCCCTTACCACATCCAGAACCGTGGCAAGACCTCAGTGGGAAGTGAGTACAAAGTGTACCCAGCGAGGCTGAACCCTAAGAATTAGGCACCAGTCTTGACTAAAGTCCTTGAGTCCTATCTGAGCTCTCCCTTCTAGGGCCTTGTGAATATGGACAGTGATAGTGGTGGCCAAAAGGGACACAAGGCCAAAGCTCTGCTCTAAGCAAGGTCTGGGTCATTTCTCAGCCCGGGGAGGGGAGGAGACCCCAACAGGATCATGTACCGCATAACAACGATTTGATCAACGGTGGACCACATATATGACAGTGGTTCCATAAGATTATAATACTGTGTTTTTACTGAACCTTCTCTATGTTTAGATATGCTGACATGCACAGATATTAGCTGTTGTGGTACAGTTGCCTACAGTATTCAGCACAGTAATATGCTGTGCAGGTTTGTAGCCTAGGCATGTAGCAGGCTATACCATCTGGGGTTGTATAAGCACATTCTATGATGTTCACACAATGATAAAATAGAACATATTTCTCAGAACGTATTCCCTTTGTTAAGTGCTGCATGACTGTAAGTACTTGGCAGAAGGGAATTCAGATTCAGATTGATGTTTCTTGCACAAATGTGATGTTTGGAGCAATTTTTTTTTTTTTTTGAGATGGAGTCTCACTCTGTCTCCCAGATTGGAGTGCAGTGGCATGATCTTGGCTCACTGCAACCTCCACCTCTCAGGTTCAAGCGATTCTCCTGCCTCAGCCTCCCAAATACCTGGGACTCCAGGTGTACACCACCACTCCCAGCTAATATTTTGTATTTTTAGTAGAAACGGGGTTTCACCATGTTGGCCAGGCTGGTCTCGAACTCCTGACCTCAAATGATCCTCTTGCCTCAGCCTCCCAAAGTGCTGGGATTACAGGCATGAGCCATGTGCCCGACCTGTTTTTGTTTTCTGTTTGTTTTTGTTTTTTGAGACAGTGCAGGGTCTTGCTCTGTCGCCCAGGCTGGAGTGCAATGGTGAAATCTCGGCTCACTGAAGCCTCCGCCTTCCGGGTTCAAGCGATTCCCATTCTTCAGCCACCCAAGTAGCTGGGATTACAGGTGCACACCACCATACCTGGCTGATTTTTGTATTTTTAGTAGAGACAGGTTTTTGCCATGTTGGCCAGGCTAGTCTCAAACTCCTGGCCTCAAGTGATCCACCCGCCTTGGCCTCCCAAAGTTCTGGAACTACAGGCATGAGTAACTGTGCCTGGTCTGGAGCAGAAATTTATACCCACATTGCATGGGTTTTTTTTAAAAATAACTATAGTTATGCTGACTTTTGGAACTAATCTGGAGGGGGCCCACCTGCCCAGAGCTCTCCATCTCCCTCTCAGGCGATGGGGGAGGCAAGGTTAGGACCCTGCTGTGAGGGCGACAGTGTATGCAGCCCTGGGGCAGCGAGCTCTCTGGTGAAGCCTCAGTGATGGAATAGGAAGGTGGCTTTTGTAAATGTATCTTTGAAGTCATTCCATCATCATTTTGACAAGTAAAAAGAGGCAAGATGTTTTGCCAGAAGTGCAGGAACCTGAAGCTGGCCTGCTGTTGAACCTCTGTGCAGGAGGAAGTCAGGCAGATGACAGGAATGACAGGACAGGCTGGTGGCCAGCCGTGAACCTCAAGGAGGAGGAGGAAGGGAGATCAGTTGAGGCTGAGGCTCAATATGTTGCCCAGGCTAGTCTTGAACTCCTGGGCTCAAGCAATCCTTCTACCTCAGCATGCCTAAGTGCTGGGATTACAGGCGTGAGTCCCCATACCCAGCCTATCACCTTTAAAATTGTTTGTTATGTTATGTTATGTTAGGCTATTTTATGTTACCCAGGCTGGGCAACATAGGAAATCCCATCTCTACAGAATTTTTAAAAATTAGCCAGGCATGGTGGCTTGCACTTGTGGGCCCAGCTACTCGGGAGGCTGAGGTGTGAGGATCCCTTGAGCCCAGGAGTTCAAGGCTGCAGTGAACTATGATCAAGCCACTGCACTTCAGCCTGGGCAACAGAGTAAGATGCTGTCGCAAAAAAAAAAGGTTTAAAAATAATTTAAAAAGAAAAGACTCACCATTGACAGCTGACCAAGATGCAACTGCCTAGGGTTGCAGGGAAAATTAAACTATAGCCAAATCTCCTGGATCACATAAGATCAATACATAAAAATCTGCTAAATTTCGACATACTAGAAATGAATGATCAGCAAGTGAAATGTAAAAGACAGTGGCTTAGGCCAGGCCCAGTGGCTCACGCATGTAATCCCAGCAGTTTGGAAGGTCCAGGCGGGTGGATCACCTGAGGTCAGGAGTTCGAGACCAGCCTGACCAACATGGAGAAATCCTTTCGCTACTAAAAATACAAAATTAGCTGGGTGTGGTGGTACATGCCTGTAATCCCAGCTACTCAGGAGGCTGAGGCAGGAGAATCGCTTGAACCCAGGAGGTGGAGGTTATGGTGAGCCAAGATCGAGCCATTGCACTCCAGCGTGGGCAACAAGAGCAAAACTCTGTTTCAAAAAAAAAGACAGTGGCTTATGGGCCAGGCACAGTGGCTCACACCTGTAATGCCAACACTTTGGGAGGCCAAAGCAGGAGGATCATTTGAGGCCAGGAGTTGGAGACCAGCCTGGATATGATGAGACTACAATCTCTACTTTAAAAAAAAGAGAAGAAAAGAAATTTTAAAAGACATAAATAAATGGAAAAACATCTGTGATCATAAATTAGAAAACTTAATAGTGTTAAGATGATGATAACTATCCATTGTGATATACAGATTCAACGCAATCCTCCTTGTCAAACTCCCATTGCCTTTTTTTTTTTTTTCTTGAGATGGAGTCTTACTCTGTCACCCAGCGGGGAGTGCAATGGCGAGATCTGGGCTCACTGCAACGTCCACCTCCTGAGTTCAAGCAATCATCTCTCCTCAACCTCCCATGTTGCTGGGATTCCAAGCATTCACCACCACGCCTGGCTAGATTTGTATATTTAGTAGAGATGAGGTTTCACTATGTTGGCCAGGTTGGTCTGAAACTTCTGACTTCAAGGAATCAGTCCGCCTCAGCCTCCCAAAGTGCTGGAATTACAGGTGTGATCTACCGCATATGATCTCCAATGACATTTTTTCATAGAAATAGAAAAACCCATCCTAAAATTTTATATGGAGTCTTTTTTCTTTTTCTGTAGAGACAGGGTTTTGCTATGTTGCCCAGGCTGGTATCAGATTCCTTGCCTCAAGTGATCATTCTGCCTCAACCTCCCAAAGTGCTAGGATTACAGGTGTGAGCCACTGGGCCCAGCCAAATTTTATATGGAATTTTTTTTTTTTTTTTGAGACAGAGTCTTGCTCATTGCCCAGGCTGGAGTCCAATATCACAATCTTGGCTCACTGCAATCTCCATCTCCTGGGTTCAAGTGATTCTCCTGCCTCAGCCTCCCAAGTAGCTGGGATTACAGGTGTCTGCCACCACAACAAGCTAATTTTTGTATTTTTAGTAGAGACAGGGTTTCACCATGTTGGTCAGGCTGGTCTCGAACTCTTGACCTCAGGTGATCCATCAGCCTTGGCCTCCTAAAGTGCTGGGATTACAGGTGTGAGCCCCCATGCGCGGCCTTATATGGAATTTTAAAGAACACCAAATAGCCAAAAATCTTGAAAAAAGTACAAAGAAGTCCGGGCACGGGGGCTCACACCTGTAATCCCAGCACTTTGGGAGCCCGAAGTGGGCAGATCACCTGAGATCAGGAGTTTAAGACTAGCCTGGCCAACATGGTGAAATCCTATCTCTACTGAAAATACAAAAATCAACTGGGCATGGTGGCAGGCACCTGTAATCCCAGCTACTCAGGAGGCTGAAGCAAGAGAATCACTTGAACCTGAGAGACGGAGGCTGCAGTGAGCTGATACTGAACCACTGCACTCCAGCCTGGATGACAGAGCAAGACTCTGTCTCAAAGAAACCAAAACAAAAAACAAACAAACAGAAAAACAGTATGATACTAGTGTAAGGATAGACATCGATTTTCAACAAATGTTCCAAGACCATTCAATGGGGAAAGGATAGTCTTTTCAACAAACGGTGCTTAAAAAAAAAACTGGATATTCACATGCAAAATAATGAAGTTGGACCTTTGTCTTACACAACATGCAAAAGGCCAGGCATGGTGGCTCATGCCTATAATCTTAGCACTTTGGGAGGCTGAGGCACCTGATCACCTGAGGTCAGGAGTTCGAGACCAGCTTGGCCAACATGGTGAAAGCCCATCTCTACTAAAAATACAAAAATTATCTGGGCGTGGAGGTGCGTGCCTGTAGTCCCACCTACTTGGGAGGCTGAGGCAGGAGAATCACTTGAACCCAGGGGACGGAGGTTTCGGTGAGCCGAGATTGCGCCACTGCGCTCCAACCTGGCGACAGAGCAAGACTCCGTCTCAAAAAAAATCAATAAAAATTAAAAATAAAATTAGCCAGATGTGGTGGCAAGAGCCTGTGGTCCTAGCTAGTTGGAAGGCTGTGGTGGGAGGATCGCTTGAGCTCAGGAGTTGGAGGTTACAGTGGGCTGTGATCGCACCATTGCATACCAGCCTGGGTGACAGACCAAGACACTGACTCAAAAAAAAAAAATTGTTTTTAATTGAAAGACAGTAAATGCACGCCCCCTTGTGGGTGCATGTTTACGCTTCCTCTCCTTTTGGGACTTCCAGGGAACTTCTCACTTGGTCTTCTCTGTTGACAGGGATTGTGACCCTACAGCTCTGTTCTCGCTCAGATCTATTGATTAGCCTCCCAGAAAGCCCCAGCCCTGTGCTGAATTCCTCAAGCTGATGCATAGCTCTGCATCCCGGAGTCTGACTTGATTGCAATAAAAGGGATTTCTCCACAGGTAGTTGACATCATTCAGAAACATCCAGACACACAACCCACAACATACACACACACACACACACACACACACACACACACACACGCATGCACTGAGGATAGTCAAGTCAACAGCAGTCCACAGCTGACTTCCAGGAGGGCAGATGGCACCCTGGGACAAGTATGTGGAATCTTTCCACTTAAGGTCATATTAGCCATCTGGGTGTAATTCAGTGGTGAAAGTAGGGCCGGCTTCATGGGCCTGAGATTTGTGTCATCATGCTCAAAAGGGTTCCATGATTGCTTTTATTCTCTGCTGTCATCATCTTGAAATTCATAATAAGATTGAACAAGGCACGCTACATTTTCATTTTGCGCTGAGTCCCCCAATGTATGTCCAGGGTAAAATGTTCTAAGACCAGGGCAAAGCAGAAGACCCTCAGGAGATGAGACAGCCTTGACTTGCATGAGCCATGATACTCAAGTTTGTGTGGAGGAGGGGGTGACAGCTGTGTCTGACACATATTAAGCCCTTAGAAATGATGGCTATTCTCACGCCTATAATCCCAGCACTTTGGGAGGCCGAGGCAGGTGGATCACGAGGTCAAGAGATCGAGACCATCCTGGTCAACATGGTGAAACCCCATCTCTACTAAAAATACAAAAAATTAGCTGGGCATGGTGGTACACGCCTGTAGTCCCAGCTACTCGGGAGGCTGAGGCAGGAGAATTGCTTGAACCCAGGAGGCGGAGGTTGTGGTGAGCCAAGAGCGCACCATTGCACTCCAGCCTGGGTAAAAAGAGCGAAACTCCGTCTCAAAAAAAAAAAAAAGAATGATGGCTATTATTATTGTGTGTCATTGATGATGATAAGTGTTGGCAAACTGCTCCAAAGCTGTTTTTCAAACTTCATTGCAGCCTGGTTAATTCAGGATTCACATG
>CAUYNB010058201.1:0-10837 GCA_963574225.1 Lagothrix lagotricha
AATCGCCACACTGTCTTCCACAATGGTTGAACTAATTTACACTCCCACCAACAGTGTAAAAGTGTTCCTATTTCTCCACATCCTCTCCAGCATCTGTTGTCTCCAGATTTTTTAATGATCGCCATTCTAACTGGCGTGAGAAGGTATCTCAATGTAGTTTTGATTTGCATTTCTCTAATGACCAGCGATGATGAACATTTTTTCATATGTTTGTTGGCCTCATATATGTCCTCTTTTGTAAAGTGTCTGTTCATATCCTTCGCCCACTTTTAGATGAGTTTGTTTGTTTTTTTCTTGTAAATCTGTTTTAGTTCTTTTTAGATTCTGGATGTTAGCCCTTTGTCAGATGGGTAGATTACAAAAATTTTTTCTCGTTCTGTTGGTTGCCGATTCACTCTAATGGCTGTTTCTTTTGCTGTGCAGAAGCTCTGGAGTTTGATCGGATCCCATTTGTCTATTTTGGCTTTTGTTGCCAATGCTTTTGGTGTTTTAGTCATGAAGTCCTTGCCTATGCCTATGTCCTGGATGGTTTTGCCTAGATTTTCTTCTAGGGTTTTTATGGTGTTAGGTCTTACGTCTAAAAACTTGTTTTATGAATCTGGGTGCTCCTGTATTAGGTGCATGTATACTTAGGATAGTTAGCTCTTCTTGCTGCGTTGATCCATTTACCATTATGTAATCCCCTTCTTTGTCTTTTTTGATCCTTGTTGGTTTAAAGTCTGTTTTATCAGAGACTAGTATTGCAACCTCTGCTCTTATTTGCTTTCCATTCACTTGGTAAATATTCCTCTATCCCTTTATTTTGAGCCTATGTTTGTCTTTGTACGTGAGATGGGTCTCCTGAACACAGCACGTTGATGGGTCTTGACTCTATCCATTTTGCCAGTCTGTGTCTTTTAATTGGGGCCTTTAGCCCATTTACATTTAAGGTTAATAGTGTTGTGTGATTTCAATCCTGTCATCATGATGCTAGCTGGTTATTTTGCACATTAGTTGATGCAGTTTCTTCATAGTATCATTGGTCTTCATATTTTGGTATATTTTTGCAGAGGTTGGTACTGGTTTCTTCTTTCCAAATTTAGTGCCTCCTTCAGGAGCTTTTGTAAGGCAGGCCTGGTGGTGACAAAATCCCTCCGCATTTGCTTGTCTGTAAAGGATTTTAATTCTCCTTAATTTATGACGCTTAGTTTGGCTAGATGTGAAATTCTGGGTTGAAAATTCTGTTCTTTAAGAATGTTGAATATTGGTCCCCACTTCCTTCTGGCCTGTAGGGTTTCACAGAGAGATTTGCTGTTAGTCTGATGGGCTTCCCTTTCTAGATAACCTGACATTTCTCTCTTACTGCCCTTAACATTTTTTCCTTTGTTTCAACCTTGGAGAATCTGATGACTGTTTGTCTTCAGGTTGCTGTTCTCAAGGAGTATCTTAGTGGTGTTCTCTGCATTTCCTGAATTTGAATGTTGACCTGTCTTGCTAGGTTGGGGAAGTTCTCCTGGATAGTAGCCTGAAGTGTTTTCCAACTTGGTTCCATTCTGTCAGTCACTTTCAGGTATACCAATCAGTCATAGGTTTGGTCTTTTCACATAGTCCCATATTTCTTGGAGGCTGTGTTCATTCCTTTTCATTCTTTTTTTTTCTAATTTTGTCTTCATGCCTTATTTCAGTAAGTTGATCTTCAATCTCTGATGTCCTTTTTTCTGCTTTATTGATTTGGCTATTGATACTTGTGTATGCTTCACAAAGTTCTTGTGCTGTGTTTTTCAGCCCCATCAGGTCATTTACGTTCTTCTTTAAACTGGTTATTCTAGTTGGCAGTTCCTGTAACCTTTTATCAAGGTTCTTCACTTCCTTGCATTAGGTTAGAACATGCTCATTTACCTCAGAGGAGTTTGTTATTGTCAGCCTTCTGAAGCCTACTTCTGTCAATTTGTCAAACTCATTCTCCATCCAGTTTTGTGCCCTTGATGGAGAGGAGTTGTGATCATTTAGAGAAGAGGCATTCTGGCTTTTGGAATTTTCAGCATTTTTGTGGTGGTTTTTCCTCATCTTCATGGATTTATCTAACTTTGATCTTTGAGGGTGATGACCTGTGGATGGGGTTTTGTGTGGCCGTCCTTTTTGTTGATGTTTATGTTATTGCTTTCTGTCATAGAAAAGTTTTTATTCTAATAGGCCCCTCTTCTGCAGGTCTGTTGCAGTTTGCTGGAGGCCCACTCCAGAACCTGTTTGCCTGGGTATCAGCAGTGGAGCATACAAAACGCAAAGATTTCTACCTCCTCCTTTCTCTTAAAGATTCATCCCAGAGAGGCACTAACCTGATGCCATCTGGAGTGGAGCTCTCCCGTATGAGTGTCTATCAACTCCTGCTGGGAGGTGTCTCCCAGTCAGTGGGCACAGGGGTCAGGCACCCACTTGAGAAGGCAGTCTGTCCCTTAGCAGAGCTCAAGCACTGTGCTGGGAGAATCCTTCCTATTAGGATCCACTGCTCTCTTCAGAGCCAGCAGGCAGGAACTTTTAAGTCTGCTGAAGCTGCAGCCACAGCCAACCCTTCCCCCAGGTGCTCTGTCCCAGGGAGATGGGAGTTTGATCTATAAGCCCCTGAGTGGGGCTACTGCCTTTCTTTCAGAGATGACCTACCCAGTGAGGAAAAATCTAGGGAGGCAGTCTGGCCACAATTGCTTTGCCACACTATGATGAGTTCTGCCCACTCCTAAC
Organism: Lagothrix lagotricha; assembly: GCA_963574225.1. Classification (NCBI taxonomy): domain Eukaryota; kingdom Metazoa; phylum Chordata; class Mammalia; order Primates; family Atelidae; genus Lagothrix; species Lagothrix lagotricha. The sequence continues at coordinate 2,716 of CAUYNB010058201.1, forward strand.
TTCCTGGACTCCTTAGCACTGTCAGAGGAAAACCATCTACACAAGCCTCAGTAATGGTGGATGCACCTCCCCACACCAAGCTCAGTCGTCCCAGATCAACTTCAGACTGCTGTTCTGGTATCGAAAATTTCAAGCTAGTGTTTCTTAGCTTGCTGGGTTCTGTGGGAGTGGGACCCACTGAGTGAGACCACTTGTCTCCTTTCCAGGGGAGTGAACAGTTCTGTCTTGCTGGGGTCCCAGGCACCACTCAGTTGGAAATGCAAAAATCACCCACCTTCTGCATTGGTCTTGCTGAGAGCTACAGACTAGAGTTGTTTCTATTCAGCCACCTTGCCAGATCTCAACTTAGACTTTTTGTTGTTGAGTTCTTATTTTTTACATTCCTTTACTAGTTACATTTTTTTCTTTAGCCTACAACTAACTTTATAATAGTTGTATTATTTTCATAACTACCCTAGTATTTGCTTTATATTTTATTTATATATTTTTTAAATCCTAAAAAATATTCTATATTCACATATTTCCCCATTCATCTTCATTCCTTTCTACATTTCCATGTTTTGAATTATTTTCTTTTGCAGGAAGTATTTTTCTTTTGCTAGAAGAATTTTCTTCTGCATATCGCTTTTCTTTTCTTTTTTTTTTTTTTTTCATTTTATTTTTGGTACAAGTCTGCTGCTGATGATTTCTCTCAGTTTTTGTTTGTCTGGGAATGTCTTTTTCCATTACATTTAAAGGATAGTTTTTCTGGGAATAGAATTCTAGGTGAACAATTATTTTCTTATCAGTCATTTATTTAAAAATATAATTCAGCTGAATTCTGGCTTCTGTCATACCTATTGAGAAGTCAGATGTCAGTTCTAAAGTTGTTTTTTTGAAAGTGTACTTTTTTCCCTCTGGGTGCTTTTAATATTTCTCCTCATATTTGATTTTCAGCATTTTAGTATTTGTCCATTTTGCACTGTTATAAAGAAATACCTGAGATGGGATAATTTATAAAGAAAAGTATTTTATTTGGCTCATAGTTCTGCAGACTCTGCTAGCATGGCATTAGCATGAACTCAGCTTCTGATGAAGTCTCCTGAAGACTTTACTCATAGTGGAAGGTAAAGGTGAAGCAGGCATGTCAACATGGTGAGAGAGAGCAAGAGAGAGAGTTAGGAGGAGGTACCAGGTTCTTTAAACAACCAGTTCTTGCATGAACTAATAGAGCAAAAACTCACTTACCATGAAGGGGATGACACCAAGCCATTCATGAGGGATCCATCCCCATGACCCAAACATCTCTCACTAGGTCATACCTCCAACATTGAGAGTTACATTTCAACATGAGATTTCAGACGACAAATATCAAACTATATCAACATGCATGCGTGTAGTCTTCTTTGTAGTTATTCTGCTTGGGTTTCGATAAATTTCTTTAATCTTTGAGCTGAGATCTTTCACCAGTTTTCAAAATATCTTGACCTTTATCTTGTCAAATATTTCCCGTCTCATTCTCTCTTATGTTTCTGAGACTCCAATTATTTGTACATTAAAAGTTCTTACTATGTATTATATATCCTTCATGCTCTTTTACAAATATTTTCTTTCTTTTTGTTCTCAGTTCTTTAGTTTGGAGATTTTCTGTTGACCAATTTTTTAAAAAAAATTGAATCCTCTTCTCAGCTATGTTCAGTATGTTATTAAACCCATTAATTGCTTTTTAATTTCTGTAACTCTATTTTTCAATTATGGAATTTCTATTTGTTCATTTTTTAATTGTAGCTTTATTGAGATGGAACTTGCATTTCAAACAATTCATTTTTAAAGTATATAATTCAATGGTTTTAAATGTATTCATGAAGTTTTGTAATGCTTACCACTAATTCCAGAACATGTTTTATCACCTCAAAAGAAACTCCATATCCATTAGCAGTCACTCCTATTCCTTTTCCCCATCTCTTCTCTCTTTGCTCCACCCCTAAATGGCTACTAATCTACCTTCTGTCTACGTAGATTTGCCCATCTAGACCTTTCATATAAATCAGATCATACAATATGTGGTCTTCTGTATCTGCCTTCTTTCACTAAGCCAAGGTTTTAAAGGTTTATACATTTATCAATTGATGAACATTTGGGTTGCTTTCATTTTTTGGCTCTTATAATAATGATGCTATTTTATTTGTGAACAAGTTTTTCTGTGGACGTATGTTTTCATTTTCTTTAGGGTAAAGACCAGGGAGTGAAACTGTTGGATCATATGGTAACTCTATACTCAACTATTTAATAATTGCCAGACTTTTCAAAGTGGCTGCACCATTTTACATTCCCACTAGCAGTGTATTAGGGTTTCAGTTTCTCCATATCCTTGTCAACATTTGATATTGTCTCTTTTATTATAGTCATCTGAGTGGGAGGTGGCATCTAAGATCCATTTTATCTGATATTATTGTAGCCATTCCAGTTCTTTTTTGGGAACTGCATGAATGGAATATCATTTTGCAATCTTTCAATTTCAACTTATTTGTATATTTGAATCTAAAGTGTGTGTCTTGGAGACAATATATAGTTGGATCATTTTTTTCAATTCATTCAACCAATCTCTACCATTTGATTAGAGTGTTAAATCCATTTACAATTAACATAATGACTAATAAGTTAGAATTTATGTTTGCATTTTGGCATTTATTTTCTGTATGTATTACATCTTCTTTTTGTTCCTTTATTCTTCTATTACTATTTTTTATGTTAAATAGGTATTTTCTAATATACCATTTTAATTCTCTTGTTTTATTTTATATATTTCTAAGTTATTTTCTTAGTGGTTGCCCTAGGGATTTCAATTAACACCTTTAAAAAATACTTTTTAACAAATAACTTTTTTAAATGTTATTATCCCCCAAAGGGGGTGCACCATTTCTGAAGGTACTGCAATACCAGGTCAATGCCTGGAGTGGACAGAGCAAGCTCCTATCCCACCTCCCTGCTCCAAAAACCCGTTTAATATAGCATCCTCAGACAGAGGACATATCAGATATTAAACTGATAACAGATAATGCACATGATCTTAACCAAAAGGCCGAAAGGAGATCAAAACAATTGACTTTTTTTAAGAAAGAGATGAGGTCTCACATGTTATCCAGGCTAGTCTCAATCCCCTGGGCTCAAGTCATCCTCTCACCTCAGCCTCTCACCTCAGAATCCCAAAGTGCTGGGATTCAGGCCTGAGCCACTACTCCTGGCCCTTGATTAACATCTTGATTTAAAATAATCTAGTTCATACTATTATTAACTTAATTTCATAGCATACAAAAACTGTGCTTCATTTCTTCCTTCCTTCTTTGTACTATTCTGTCATGAATATGACATTTTTTGCATTATAAGCCCATTGACACAGTTTTGTAATTATTGCTTTATGCAGTTGGTTGCCTTTTAAATCAGATACATGATAAGAGAAATAAAAATACATGTAAATTCCATCTTTTATATTTACCTACACAGTTAGCTTTATTGCTACTTTTTATTTATTCATAAAATTTGAGTTACTATCTAGTACCCTTTGCATTCAGCCTGAAGGACTTCCTTTAGTAGCTACTGATGAATTTAGTTTTATTTATTTGAGAGTTTCATAAGTTCTCCTTTGTTTTTGAGGGACAGATTTCCTGCATATAGAATTCTTAGTTTTCTTTCACTACTTTTGTATATGTCATCTCACTGTCTTCTGACCATTATAGTTTCCGATGAGGAGTTAGCTGTAAATCTTATTGAGGTTCTCTTGTATATAATGAGTCACTTTTCTCTTGCTTTCAAGATTCTCACCTTAAAGTCAGCTAATTAGAAAAGAAAAAATTTTATTAATTAAAAAGATTTCTCATTGTCTTTGTCTTGCAACAGTTAAATGTAATTTTTCTAGGAGTGACTCCTTGAATTTTCCTAGTTGAAGTTCTTTGATGTTCTTGAACATATAGATTTATATTTTTTTAATTCAGATTTGAAAAGGTTTTGGCTATTAATTTTTCAAAGATTCTTTTTTCCCCCTTTCTCTTTCTTCCCTTCTGGGACTTCAATTATGCATATGTTGGTACTCTTGATGGTGTTCCACAGGTCTCTGAGTCTCTCTTCATTTTTTCTTTTATCTTTTTTCTTTGTGTTCCTCAGATTGGATAATCTCATTGACCTGCCTTCAAGTTTAGTAACTCTTTGTTCCACCAGTTCCAATCTGCTGCTGAGCCCCTCTCATGAATGTTTTATTTCATTATACTTTTCAAATCCATAAGTTCTACTTGGTTTTTATTTATAATTTCTAGCTTTTTTACTGATACTTTCTATGCAATCAGACATCATTCTCATACTTTTAGAATTAGCTTTCATTAATTCTTGAAACATATTTATAATAGTTGACTTAAAGTCTTCTTTGTATAGTAAGTCCAATGTCTTGACTTCCTCAGGGATAACTTATGTTGACTACTTTTTATGCTATGTATGGGCTGTAGTTCCCAATTTCTTTGTGTGTTTCATAATTTTTGTTGAAAACTGGGCATTTTGAATAATACCATTTTACAGATTCTTCTTCTCCCCGTGGTTTTTTTGTTATTGCTGTTTGTTGTTTTCTTTTTGTTGTCATTGTTGCTGTATGTTTGCTTAGTGACTTTCCTGGACCAATTCCACAGAGTCTATATTCTTTGTTGTGTATGGCTCTGCTGTGTTCTCTTAACAGTCAACTAATTATTGAACAGAGATTTTCCTTAAATGCCTTAAACCAACACACAACAATAGATCCCCCAGCACTTGCCAGCAGGTTCTGTGCTTGTGTTGGGGCATGTCTTCAGTGCTCTAGCGGGCAGTTTACAACTTCACCTTAGCCTCCATTTCTTGCTCATGAAGAGCCTAAAGCTCAGCCAGAGATGAAAAATTAGGATTTTCTCAGTTTTTTTTCTGGGGATATGTATAGCTCTTTATATTTGCATGGCCTTTCAGATTTCCAGAAATATGTTGGAGCTTTGTAAAGCTCCCTACAGACATCCCATTCCCAAATTTTTTTCTTTTATATTTTTGGTCAGCCTTTTGTTAGCTTCAACTGTTAATACCACCTCAGGCAGTTACAATGTTAAACAGTTGTTTTATTGTTTTTGATAAATGCCGTGGCAGATAAAGTTGTTCATATAGAGTAAGATTTACCTCAGTCAGTTTAAATAAAGGCAAGCCCTGAGAATGAAGCTCTTCAGAAGCTGCTAAACAGGTTAAATAATGCCAGTTCTCTAGAGATGGGGGTTTTAGGGAGCTCCAAATCTGTTCTGTATCTTCCAGTGGCTGCTAAGCTACTGTTTTTTAAAACAGCTAGTTACAAAGCTCTTGGCTTTTACATCTTTTGCAGAGTAGAAGAGATAGAGATGGAATTAGGGCAAGTAAAAAGGTTCTTAGCAAAATTCAGTCATTTTTCTCGGGAAAAGCACTCTTGGATTGTCAAAACCTTTAGTTAATTTCCAGAATTCTGAAAAAGTTGATTGTGAAAGTTTTTTGGTTTTTTTTTTGCAAGTGTTCTCATTGCTTTTATGCTGGAGCATATTTTCAGATGTCCTTACTCCACCATTCTGAAGGCTCCATATTCCTCCGATTTTTTGGCTTTTGAATATATTTGAGTTCATTGGTGAAATTCTCTGTCTTATCTATTTTCTTAAACATATAATTGAATGCTCATGTTATTGAATCATAACTATTTGCAGTGCTTGTGTGATTACTCCACATGTGGGCTACTTGTGGTTCTGTTTTCTATCATCTGTTACCTATGCCCCCATCCTCTCTGGTCCCGTTCTTGATAGTGTCTGGTAAATTTGACTGAATACTAGACTTGCTAATGAAAAATTGTAGAATCCTGGGGTGACGGTACTTCCTTCTAGAGAGAATTCAACCTATTCTCCAGTAGACAACTCAAATAGAGCGGGTAACCTCAGTCCAGTCAGAACTAAGCTAACTTGAGGTAGTGTTGTAGTTCTGTTTTGCTGGCCTACTTCTGCTTCTCCCCTAAACCTGGGATATACCCTCCAAAAATATATTCTCAGATTTAACTAGGAACTCTCCTCCTTAATATGCACTAATCTTCAATTTTTGTCTCTTAAGCTGATGAGATTGCTAAAAATCCCACTGTTTTGCATTTGGCTTCTTGGCCTCTTGCTCTCTGCAATTCAAGAATTTCACAAATGCTTTAGAAGATTGTCAAGTGATGGGCTCACTTTTTCATACCTTTCTTTTCTCAAAAAAGTTGGCCCTGAAAGTCCTGGCTGCTTTGGTAGCCCTGAAATCCAGTTATTACCTTCCCAACCCAGTGAGATCTGTTGGTTTCTCTGCCACTTGGCAGCTGTTCTCTGAATAGCATCTAAACTAAACAGGCAAGTACCCCAAGGTGGAAAGCATCTTGAAGAATACTGAGCTCATTTCATTGACCTTCCATTTTTTTCTGAGATCTTGGTCCCTCATGTCCTTGCTGTTTGGAAATGTCTCTGATAACCTCAAAGCAGGTGTTTTCTTTAAAATATATATATATTTTTTTTTTACTAATTTTTGTTAGCAGAGTGTATCTCTGCTACAAGTTACTTAACAGAGACAGAGGGGATGCCTTTGGTATTTTATTTTTTAGCATTATTTATTTAAGAACATGATTATTATACTCAAAATATACTCTCTTCCTTCTGCACTACAAGCCAACCAGTCATAGTGCTTTGAATGAGATCTTTGTGTCTCTGGCCTCTTATTCTTCTGTTGCTGTGTTCTGACTATTCTGCCCAAGGTCTTGCTGTATCTAAGATTACTTTATTTCATGGTGTTCTGTTCTTTGGCAGGGGTAGGAGGGGAAGGGTATACATATAAAAATTTATATTTATATTGCCTTTGGCTTTAAACTGCCTAAGAGACCATGGAAATTTCTACTTCTTTCCCTTTAGAAGTCCTCATCTTGAGTAATAAATATTGGTGACATCTAACTATGTTAAAGAAAAAATTATGCAGTGACACTTGTTGAAGCACAGTAAGGCAGGCTTGATTCAGGACGGTTGGTTAGTTATAGGAGCCACTGCAATGGGATTTTGCAGTAGGGAAGAGAGGTTGGGCTCAGCTTTGAATAAAGTGCGGGCAAGTGGGGATTTATAGTCAAATAATCAGTTGAGGGTCAGAAGGAAAAATGACTAAGAGATAACATCAAGGGTTAGGGAAGTTCTGACTAAACCAACCTAACAGAATTCTTTCTGAGGACAGGCCAAGGTGATTGACATCACCCAGAGGATAATGGAGGATGAAGAACCTTATATTGAGGGTGATCAGATATTGAGGATAGGGGGTTCTTATAGTATAAATGTAGTGTTGCTTAGATTAGTGTCACTGAAATTTCTTTTCCATGGATGATATATCCTAAAATAATAAGAAAATTTTAATTGACTCAACAAGTTCATAGATCATATCTTCTAGATCAGCTAAAGCAACATATGCATCTAAAATATTAAAGCACTGAATAAAACCCATTCAAGGGAGTATTAACTATTGTCTGCTTGGATCCTGGGATAGCAACAGGAAGCTTGCCTGTAATTAGATATGCAACTTAAATCACAATTATATTATATTCAAAAAGGAGACCTCCCATAGCCTTTATTTATTGCATTTAATGATTTATTGCATTTAATCCTAACAACCTTTTCTATGTCTCCTTTCCATATGTAGGCAATAAAGCAATGCCAGGATACCAAAATGGCTCAACTTTCTATTCTATACATTAGTAAAGTAATAAACTAAAAGACCTGGCCACAGTATTTTTCTCCTTGATGACTACAGGGTGTTTGTTTGGTATTGGTGTAACAGGATTCTTTTTGAATGAATGCGGTGCACTCTGGGACTCTCTGAAGATATACCTGTATTTGTAGATTGAATTCTACCTTTTCACTTCCCATTCTTAAAGCCTGCCATCTATACTTGAAACAACACATACAGGGAGGAAAAAGAAAGGAGAGAGTCGATTAGCTGTGTGTAGTTACCCGGGACTAGGAGCTTAAGTGAAGAGGGACGCCTTGTTCGGTGGAAATCAGCCGTAGCCATGAGCTTCCGCCGGGGCTAGCCCTAGAGTACGGAGCAGGCGGACTTTTCGGTTCCCCGCCCC
>CAUYNB010058202.1:0-180809 GCA_963574225.1 Lagothrix lagotricha
GTCTGTGACTATATTCTTTTTATTTTATTTTTTTTTGCATGTGGATGCCCAGTTGTTCCAGCACCATTTGTTGAAAAGACTGTTTTTTCTCCATTAAGTTACCTTTGGTCCCTTGTCAAAGATCAGTTGACTGTATTTACATGGGTCTATTTCTGGGCCCTCTATTCTGTTCCATTGACCTATTTGTCTATACTTTCATGCATATCACACTGTCTTCATTACTGCAGTAAGTTTTGAAGTCAAATACTGTCACAAGTCCTCTGACTCCTTTTTCAGTAATTGTGTTGATTATTCTGTTAATATCAAAAATAATTTACTGAGATTTTAACTGGGGTTACTCTGAATCTATAGAACAAATTAGGAAGAGTGATCTAATAATATTAAATTTTCCTATCTGTGAACATGGAATATCTCTCCATTTTCTTTTGTCTTTTCTTTTTTTTTTTAATGGAAGCTTCTCACGTATTTCAGAAAAAGTATTAGACTTGCCATTAAGAATTACCTCCAAGTGATCACTATTACAGTCGTTACCACAAAAGCTAGTGAAGCAGGATGGAGGCAGATACCTGCAGAGCCACCAACATGCCCCAGAGCCAAGACCAGCCCTAATTCTTCCCTTCTGTAGCCTCCTTCTCAGCCTTTCCCTTAGCCTTCTTCTTCCCCTCCACCTTCTCCTCCTTTTCCAGCATTGCTAAAATCTCAGGCACCTGACTGGTAGAGATATAAACATCTTCTTTGTGCACCAGTTCAATCACCTTCATGAGATTGTCAGTGTTAAGCTTGCCACCCTTATTTTTATCCAGTGTTGAGACCAAGCTTATCAGCTTGTTTTCTGGAATGTTCTTAATTTGCTTCATGTTGCTGATGAACTCAGTGATACTGATGACACTCTCCCCTACTCCCCATGAGCCCTCTGTCTGGCCCAGCTTGCCAGGCCTCTGATCCATCTCCAGCTGTGCAATCAAGCAGTCTATCCACCAGATCATCTGCTGAACTCTCTTTGTCAGTCTCTTGCTGGCTTCAGATTTTTTCACGTATTTTTCTTTGCTGGTCTCAGCTTCCTTCTTGATCTCTTACAAGTCATCACTATAGTCCTGGACATCCTCCTTCAGCAACTCCAGCTCCTCCTTCTCCTTGGTTAGAGACTTCTTTTACTCCTTCAGTTTAGAACAGGCATCGTTAAGTACATCTATTTCTTCTCTAGTCATTTCCTCTTCCTTCAAGACCTCCAGCACAGGGGCAGTGTTCTTCAGGGCCTCTGAGGGCAGGATCACATCGGGCACTTCTGGCTGCTGGCTTCTTCCACTTCCTTTGGTAGGATAGCTTCTGCAGCTCGTCCTCCCTGTGCTCCTGTGGGATGGCTGCCTCCTCCTGTAATGTGGCCTCCAATTTCACCTTGTTGTCCACCTACTCACACTCAGCCTTGGCTACTTGCACCTGAGCTCCCTTCACCACTATCTCCAGAAGAGTCTGCAAGGTGGATTTGAGCTGGTCAGCAGGAGAGAGGGTGTCTGGGAGGCACGTAGCTCAGGACAATAAGAGCGGTGATGTGGGGACCTCTTCATGCAAATACAAGTCCAGCCACTCCTTCAGCTGGCTCCTCAGACGATTTTATGAGACCTCGAGGGCCTGCATCCCTCGAGCTCTACCTGCCAACAGCAATTCCTTGATATTCAGGCTGTCTGCCCCTTCCTCAGCAATCAGCTTGTTGCTGGCCTTTATAAACCTCAACCTCATGGTAAGCTGGAAGCATAGGAAGTGATTGACGCCTATGGCCTGGAGATCCAGCAGCTCACACAATGCCACCCTCTGCTGGCGGGTGAGGTTATCCAGGGTCAGCTCATCCTCTAATAATTTGGAAAAGCGCATCATTTCTTTTTGTTGCTAGGTCTTTCCTGTCTCTTGGATCTTCTGGAAAAACATGGAAAAGTCTTTGGCACTGCTCCCTCCCCATAGCTGCTTCTTTGGTCTCTCCTTGATGGACTGGTCTCAAATGTGGACAGCAACGCGTTGGGAAAGACTTTCGCTGCAACGGGCAACAGGAACTCCATGAGACACCACCACGAAGTTCAGGAGCAAGACCCCGTGAAAGAGGTGAGCACAGACCCCGGCAAACTGCCTGTGCTCCCGGCGGGTCAGCGTGTGGCCGCTGAGAACCCTCCAGAGCGTGCATGCGGCGATCCTGGTGTGATCAGAGAAGGCGAAAGTCCTGGAAACAGAGCTTCAGCTCGTCCAGGACCCTCCGCCCCACGGCTCTCAGCAGCACCTCTGCAGCGGGGCTTACCTGGGTCTGCCGTCCTCCAGCTTCCGGTTCTTGTCCTTGGGGGCTTGACTACGGAGTCGTCGCCAAGATGGGGAGATGAATGCCAGCAGCGCGCAGGAAGGTCCTGCGGTCCCGGGACCGCCAAACATGGCGCCGCCGTAGCCGCTGTGCCCGCGCTCCGGCCTCACGGGGCAACCGCTGAGGTGCTGGCCTCTGAAGGAAGGCACGGCGGTAGGCGCGGGTGCAGCAGTCAAATGGAACATTCACGCGGCTTGTCACCCCGCGAGGAGACCTGGCGCACGATCCCCCAGGGCACCCTCAGGGCAGCGACGAGGGATGGTGGGAGGCGGGAGGCCGCCCGGCCCTGGCAGCGACTCAGTAAGATGGATGCCGCGGGCCACCGGCAGCAGCTTCCTCCTCCTCCTCCTCCTCTTCGTCCTCTCAGGCTCCTGGGCCTATGTTGCGCCTCAACCTGGCCCGCAAGGATGGCTGACAAAGGCTGTGGAACAACAAAAAAACTCCAGGACCCGGCATCAAAGGCAGCCAAGCCACTCACGGACTTCCGGGGGCGACGTGGGCAGAGCAGGGACGGGGAGGGGCGACCGGGCTGCGGGTCCCACGAGGCACTTCCGCTCCTGCGCACTCCATGTCTTTGGGTAGTTGATCTTTCATTAGTTTTATCATTTCCTTGTGTAGATCCTGTACACATTTTCTCAGAGTTACACACACCTCAATAATTCTTTTCCTTTTTTTCCTTTTTTTTTTTTTTTGGTAAGTGTTACTTCATTTTTAATGTCAAATTATAGTTTTTCATTGCTGGTATGTATGAAAGTAACGGACTTCTGTATATTAACTTTTTTTTTTTTTTTTTTTTTTTTTTTTTTTTTTTTACAGATGGAGTCTCTCTTTGTCACCCAGGCTGGAGTACAATGGCGCAATCTCAGCTCACTGCAACCTCCACCTCCCGGGTTCCAGTGATCCTCCTGCCCTAGCCTCTTGAGTAGCTGGGATTCCAGGCACCCACCACCATGCCTGGCTAATTTTTGTATTTTTAGTAGAGACAAGATTTTGCTGTGTTGCCCAGGCTGGTCTCCAACTCCTGACCTCAAGCCCACCCACCTCGGCCTCCCATAGTGCTCGGATTACAAGCGTGAGCCACCACGCCCAGCCTGAGTTTTTATTTTAATCTTACTAGAGCTGAGCTGTGTTTAAGGTTTGCTATAGCTATAGGTGCCAAAGGCTTTGGTTTCCTCTAATTTCCTTGGTTGGTGCTTTTCTCCATGGTTAACTTTGGGTTTCCCTGAGAACTCCTTCTTAAAGAGTCTGTCTTACAGCTGTTTCAGTTGTAATTCATTATTATTATACTGAAGACCTGTTGTGGTGGTGGAAATAAGATGCTGGGGAGAGAAGGCATTCTATACTCTTATTATTAAATCTTAGTTTTTTTAGTTGGCCTGAGCCCCTGGGCTTTGACCTTCAGAAGCATTTTTTGGCCCCATTATTTTTTCCCTTCTCCTTAAGTGAGACAGACTTAAGGCTGGAGGGGAGGCCTTGGGTTGTCTATCCCCAATCAGGGGAAGCAGTCAGATAAGGCTCTGGTAAAGTAGTTTCTCTGGAGGGCTGGCCTTTGTTACTGGGAAAGCTCTAGGGGTATTTCAAAATGGTTATTTTTCCCCGCTTTCTCTCTGGAATGAAGTTTTGTTTTTTTTTCTCTCTGATCTTCCCAGTGTCAGTCTGGTGGGGTTCCTGGAGGTAAAACCCACGTAAGTATTGAAGGGAGACTTACAACTAGGCCCCCAGAAGTTTTAAATTTACAAATAAGTCATGTTTAATTTCCAGAAGGTCATCAAAATTACCAACACTTCAAGTGTTCCCAACAGTTCCTGGTTTCTGCTTCAAGTAAGCCCTGATCCTGGCTGTATTCACTCATCTCCCCAGATTTCAGAGTGGCAGTTTGCCCTGTGACCTTGATTCTCTGATGAGAATTAAGAAACATTGTTGACTTTCAGTTTGTTCAACTTATTTCATGATGTGAGGATGGGCCTGACAACTTCCAAACTCATTATACATCAGAGCTGAAACCAGAAGTACCCCCTGCTGGCGTTTTAACATATCTGCCAAAGGCCTGCCTCCCAGTCATGGGACAGAGGGACAGAAAACTGCAGGGGAAGCAAAGTCAGGAGGAGCCAAACCCATGACAGGTCCATTCAGTAGACCTGTCCCACTGCCCTGCACAAAGGAGGCCCAACCAGGGGAAACCAAGGCCCTAGGGAAGGAGCCATAAGCTTCATCCGCAAGATCTCTCAGACTCCCTGTTCCTCTGCCAGCCCTGGCCTCTGGATCCCTCTCTGGGGCTTGGGTTGGTGTGCAGTAGAGGAGAAAGCACAGGGCACATGAGGGTGGCTGAGGTTGAGCCGGCCAGGCAGACCCCACCAAGCATGAGCTCCACCCCTCACTAACTGCAATAACTTTGGCTTGGTCACTGCCGTTCTGGGGCCTCAGTCCTCCTCTGTAGGGTTATAAAATAACAGCACTATCCTGGTATAACTGTGGCAGGGAGGAAAATGCCTGGCACTGAGCCTGGCACACCTGTGTCATACAAACACATTTCCTTCTTTCCCCTTTAGGAGTCACCTCCCATCCAGTATCCCTGCCTGGGCACTGCTTTTCCTGACTCCTCCCAGGTCAGCACCACCTTCCCTTCATCCCACCCAGCCCAAGGGCCACCCAGAGGAGGGAAAGATGGAAGGCTGACAGCAAGTGGCAAATGTTAATGGCGTCATGTGCCAACCATCCTTCTAAGCATGCTGTATGTATTTGCTTAGATATATGCACCAAAAGAAGGTATGATCTAGAAAAACTGTTACCACTATACTACAGAAAAGGAAAATCAAGGTGCAGAGAAGTTTAGCAGCTTCCAAGATCACAGTCAGTAAGTGGCGGAGCATGGGTTAGAACCCAGAACCCACATTTTAGGAAGAGACATAAAGGAAGTGAAGATCCTCCACCCTGAGAAGTGGCAACGCAGCAGGGTGAGAACATCCCACTGCTGTACTAGTTTGGCTGTGGGGTTTTAAGGGCTGGAGGCTTCCTCCAGTGACCTCAACTTCCAGGGTTAACCGAGGGGATGCTTGTGCCAATGAGAGAGGCAGAGCTCCTGTGGAGCTGGACTGAGCATGGTGCAGATGCCCGTTATCCTGTAGTGGGACGGGGTCAGGGATCTGCCAGCGTGCCTGACCCAGGACTTCTTGAACTTCAATGTGCCCACAAATCCCTGGGGATCTTATTAACATGCAGGTTCAGATTCAGCAAGTCTCGAGTTGGGCCCACGATTCTGCCTTTTTTTTTTTTTTTTTTTTTTTTGAGACAGAGTCTCACTTTGTCATCAGGCTGGAGGGCAGTGGCGCGATCTCAGCTCACTGCAACCTCTGCCTCCCAGGTTCAAGCAATTCTCCTGCCTCAGCTTCCCAAGTAGCTGGGACTACAGGTGTACGCCACCATGCCCAGCTAATTTTTGTGTGTGTTTTTTTTTTTAGTAGAGATGGGATTTCACCATCTTGGCCAGGATGGTCTCGATCTCTTGACCTTGTGCTCCACCTGCCTCGGCCTCCCAAAGTGCTGGGTTTACAGGCGTGAGCCACCGCGCCCAGCTGATTCTGCATTTCTGATAGGCTCCAAGGCATTGTTGATGCTGGTGGTCCAGGGACCACATTTGGAGAAACAGCTCTGTGTGGGACCGTGTCTCTCTCCCAGGCCTCACCCTTCACTTCTCTTCCAGCTTCTCTCACTCCACTTGCCTGATTCTCCAGTTCTGAAGTGATCGTTCTCCCCAGCGCTCCACCTCTCAGGTGGCAGGACAGCTTCTGAAGGGCATTTTAAGAAAAGTTACCCAGGGAATGCCAGCCAGATGCCATACTAGTTAGCCAACATGGACCAATCTATGCGCTGGGCCTAGTACCATCCAGCACTTCTGAGATCCCAGAAATGTGGCTTCTGGTGAAAAAGCAGCATTTATACCACCTGTAAAACGGAGAAATGATCCTAGAACCTGACCTCAGCATGTCGGCGTGAGGATTAAACGAGTTAGCATATGCAAAGCCGTCAGCTCAGTACCTGACACACAGCGAGCACTGCTTACGCCTTCGATCTCACTTTGTTGAATGACTCTTTAGCAGACATGGGTTTGATGTTGATGATTGCATGCAGTAGTCCTCACAGATGACTGCATGCAGTAGTCCTCACAGATGATTGCATGCAGTAGTCCTCAAACTTGAGCATGCATCAGAATTGCCTGCAGGGCTTGTTAAATATGAATAGCTGAACCGCCCCCCAAGGTTTCTGATTTAGTAGGTCTGTAGTAGGGAGCTGAGGATTTGCACTTCTATCAAGTTCCCAGGTGTTGCTGATGCTGCTGGCCCAGGGACCAACTTTGAGAACGTCTGATCTAGGAGCAACTCCTGTCCCTGCCCTACAAGGAGCCTGAAGGCCAGCGCTGGCAGTGCTAGGCCAGGTCACACCCAGAGTTAGAAGCCCTACCAGCCAGGTGCCCTGGGCTCCAAGGACACCAGAGAGGGGCTTGTCTGAGGCCCGAGGCCCCTCTGCTGGCCTCTCCTGCAGGCCCCCTGCCTCCTTTCTGGCCCAGTGCCCTGGCCTTCGGAAGGCCCCTCCGCCCAGCTTTGTTTGCATTCCTGGAGCCTGTGTCAGCCTGGGCAGCGGGCGTGTCTATACGAGCTGGCCTGGAGCAGCTCTGATGGCTGGTCCTGCACTCCAGGCCTTCTGGGCTGGGGCCACAGTGGCCACGCAGGGCTCACTTAGCAGGCTGGTGACTCATGCTTCCTCCCGGATTCCGGGAAATGCCTTCCTGCTGCTGCTGCTTTTTTCTTGTTAAATGAGAAGTTCTCTGCAGACTTCCATGACAACCTCAGGATGGGGAGGCAGGGGGAGGAGGAGACCAAATCTATTCCCAAGAGGGGCCCCAAGAATTCCCATCTCTCTCACACATGCGCACACGCTCCCACCCTGTTGCCAGCCCTGGCCTGAGCCCCCAACCCACCATAGTGCTTTGGTCCAGGAGGGCCAGCCCCAGAAATGCTTGCTTTTATTAAAAAGGAATGGCTTCACAAAGGCACACTGTAGAAAAGGTTGTAATTTGCCCAAATAAAACTTAATTTGATCCATGAAATAGCTGTGGTTTATTGTGTAATAGATGTGCTATGTGTTTCAGTTTAATAGAAGCCAATATAATAGGGGGCCAGTGGGGGCCTCCAGAGGCCCACCTCTTCCCCTACTCACAGTAGGGCCACACAGCCCACCCCAATGTTGAGACCCTCCACCAGGAGAGGGTGCAGAAGGGCTGGCCATAGACCTCTGGCCCAGACCACGGAGGCTCGTGGGAGAGACAGCCCAGGGACAGAACGAGTGCACGTGCTTGAAGGGGAAAAACAGGGGAAAGAAATGAGAACCGCCCTTTTCCAAAGCAAGGCTGCGGGTGTGAGTCTGAGGAGGGGGCCGTGGGGGCTGAGTCACTTTCCTGTCCACTGCTGGAATTTGGAGGGGGGCCTCTGCTAGGGGCTGTGGGAGAAAGAAGGCTGGGTCTGTCGACATGCATGAAGTGTAGGAGGAAGAGAATGTTGAAGAGTGTGGAGAGCATGTTGCGGGGATCCCTCTGAAGAAGCCTTCAGGGACAGCTCCTGGGGCGGTGGGCAGCTGCTCCAGTCCCCAGAGCCTGTGTGTGCAGCCTCTGCTTGGGCTCACAGCAAAGGTAGTACAAGCCAGGGGTGGGAGAAAGACAGGAATGGGGCTTAGTCGGGTCTGGTGAGGCTCCCAGAGATGGTCCCATCCAGCATCCCCTTCCCCCAGCCCACTCTGGTGGTGCAGACTGAGGCCCGGAGAGGGTAAGTGAACCAGCTCAGCTGGCCCTCCTCCCGTAAGTTCTTAGTACGCACTTAGATCAGGGACGGGGATGGGGTGGGATGCCAGGCTGGCTTTACAGGGCATACCTCCAGGAGTGCGGAGCCACTGACAGAGAGCAGCGGGGGAAGGGACAGCAGGTATTGCTCTAAGCATGTCATGTGCATCGTCTCACTTAGTCCTCGTGACAACACACTGTGGTAGGTATTGGTGGCCCCATTTTTCAGCTGAGGAAACTGAGGCTGGGGCAGGGCTTGTCCAAAAATCACAGAGACCCCTCAACCCTCTGCTGCCTCTTGTGAGCAGAGACAGTATCCACTCCATCCCCCCGCCCTTCCGGATTCTGGGACTCTGACCCCTACGTTTAAGTTATCCCTCATTCACTCTTCCCGTTGGGTGCTTTTCTTAAAAACGACTTTATTTGTCTCACCGTAACCTCGGACAAACTTCTGAGCCTCAGTTTTCTGATTCGTAAAATGAGAATTGCATGCATCTCACAAGGGCTATTCTAAAGGTTAAATGAGATACCACATGAAAAGCACCTTAGCCAGGACTTGGCATTCAGTAGGTACTCACAGGTACTACTCATTAAATTCATCTGTTTTTAACAACCCCCATTGAGAATATCATAAGCCAGGTAAGTTCCGGATGTTAATTTGGGAGAGAGAATAACCGGGATTTGAATTCCAACGCTGCCATTTACTCACCAAGTATTAGAACAGGATCTGGTCTTACCTCTCTGAATCTCAGTTTCATCATCTGTAAAATGGGCATAACATTACCCATCACAGGGATGATGGGACAATTAAATGAGATAATGGATGCCACATAAAAGGTGTTCGATAGGCCGGGCGCGGTCGCTCACGCCTGTAATCCCAGAACTTTGGGAAGCCGAGGCGGGCAGATCACCTGAGGCTGGGAGCTTGAGACCAGCCTGACCAACATGGAGAAACCCTGACTCTACTAAAAACACAAAAATTAGCCAAGCGTGGTGGCACATGCCTGTAATCCCAGCTACTGGGGAGGCTGAGGCAGGAGAATTCACTTGAACCCAGGAGGCGGAGGTTGAAGTGAGCCAAGATCATGCCACTGCCCTCCAGCCCGGGCAACAGAGTGAGACTCCATCTCAAAAAAAAAAAAAGTGTTCAATAAACAACAGTTGTTTCTCATCATCATTATTACTGCTTTCTAAATGCTGTTCTGTGGGCTGGCCTCCAGGGTACATGACCAACGTGTCTAGTGTGATGTTCCCCTCTCAATCTTGTGAGTGCTGGCTCCTCTCACGAGAATGTTTCAGTCTGTCTGTGAGCCGGGGTTTCTGCCCTGAGGCTGAGAGAACGCTCTGTGTCCTGTCTGCCCCAGAAACAAATCACACATGAGTTCAATGACTGAAGGAACGGAAAGCAGTTACCCTGGAAGCATTTGCAGGACGTAGTCTTCTCTTTTGTTCTTCCAAGGAAATGCCACCGCACTGCCAAACCCACTGTTGGGCTGAGAAGGGCGGGTTGGGGGGCAACACGAGGGGGAGACGTAGTCAGGGACGGTGGCAGGAAGCCTTCTCTGAAAGCCACGAGAGATGAGATGCCCCCAGCCCCTCACGAGGACCCCGGGCTGCTCCTTTCCTCACCTGCTGCCCTGACAAATCCTACCAGTGCCCACTGGACCACAGGGAGGCCAGAAGGCCCAGTTAGAAAGCTGGGCTATGACCAGATGTGGTGGCTCATGCCTATAATCCCAGTATTTTGCGAGGCCAAAGCGGGAGGATCACAAGGTCAGGAGTTCAAGACCAGCCTAGCCAATATGGTGAAACCCTGTCTCTACTAAAAATACAAAACTCACCTGGCATGGTGGTGGGCGCCTGTAGTCCCAGCTACTTAGGAGGCTGAGGCAGTAGAATCACTCAAACCTGGGAGGCGGCAGTTGCAGCGAGCCGAGATCACGTCATTGCACTTCAGCCTGGGTGACAGAGTGAGACTCTGTCTCAAAAAGAAAAAAAAGAAAGCTGGGCTATGGCTTGTTCATGGAAACCTGCACCACGGGACTTGTATGAGACTGGAGCCCTTGAAGACTGTGATTCACCCAAGGCCACAGCAGATTCGTGTGCATGTGTGTGCGCGTGTGTATGCATGTGTGTGTGCGCGTGTGTGTGCATGTGTATGCATGTGTGTGCATGTGTGTGTGCATGTGTATGTGCGTGTGTGTCTCTGCACCTGGTATATCCATATGTCGAGTGATTTCCCTTCATCTCAGTACTTCACAGGGTGTTACAGGGAGCAAGGGAGGTGGTCATGTGCGGAAGTCCACTATTAAATGATACAAATGTGAGGATTTATTTATTGTCTTTTAATAGGGTCAAACTTCAATTAAGCAGAGCACTGGCAGCCAGAAATGTTTAATTGAGATTTAATGGCAAATCCTTTTTGTTCAACATTTTTCGTGGAGAAACTTTTTATAATTATTATTCATAATGAAATTTAATAGAATGAAAATGATACATGATCTGTGCAGGAAATTTCAAAAATGTGGGAAATGATAAAAGAAAAAGGATACAAAAATAATTCCCAACTCCAGAACCCAGATGTATTCACTGGTTATCATTTTATATTCATATATGCAAGCATTTGTATCATTAATATCATTATTGTAAATTTGTATGCATATATATACCATTTTGTTATGTCAGGGACTGAATTCAGTGCTTACTACATTATCTATGTATATATGTATAAATGAAGTACCACATTATATACATGTATGTTTATCACCTGCTTTTTTTTTCCGTTTAGCATTATGTAATGAAAATTTTTCTTTTCTTTTCTTTTTTTTTTTTTTTTTTTTTTGAGACACAGTCTCGTTCTATTGCCCAGGCTGGAGTACAGTGGCGTGATCTTGGCTCACTGCCATCCCTGCCTCTCGGGTTCAAGCAATTCTCCTGCCTTAGCCTCCCAAGTAGCTAGGACTACAGGTGCTCACCATTATACCTGGCTAATTTTCGTATTATTAGTAAAGATGGGGTTTCACCATCTTGGCCAGGTTGGTCTTGAACTCCTGACCTCATGATCCACCCACCCTGGCCTCCCAAACTGCTGGGATTACAGGCGTGAGCCACTGCACCTGGTCTCTAATGATAATTTTTCTACATAATGAAAAATATTCTAAAACATGATATTTTTCTTTGTAACAAGAATACATGTGTATGGTAAGGTAACTAGTCCAGAAAAATAGAAAGCAGAAAGAAAAAAACCTGCGTGTACTTCCATCTCCCCTCCCATTCCCCAGACGCAAGTGCTAGTAACAATTAAGCATAATGTTTAAAAGTTGCATAATATTTTGACACATAGATGTGCCACAGTTTCTGTAATTTCCTATTATGGGACATTTAGACTGCTTCAGAATTTTTTCTGTTACAGAAAAATGAATATTTCTCAGGAAAGATCCCCAGAGGCAGCCTTGCTGGAACAAAGGGCACAAACATTTTTAAGGCTTTTGATCCAGATTGAGAAACTGATTTCCTGAAAGCGGCTGCCATTAGAGCCCCATCCGCATGGAAGGAGAACATGCTTTTTGCCCATCTCATTTTATCTCGGCCCCGCTGAGCATGACTTAAAAAAAAAAACGCTTTGGCCAAAGTGATCAGTGAAAAACAACCTCTCCCTGTTTTAATGGAATCTTTTGTTTTCTACTGAGATGAAGCATTTTTCCCATATACTTAGCCACTGAAATTTTCCCTTTTGATTTTTTTATATCCATTGCCCCATTTTTTCTCATTCTGGATGTCAGACATTTTTTCTTTTTGATTTGTACGTGCTCTTTACATATTTCTTTTCATTTTCATTCTATTTATTGTGTGTTTTGATGTACAGAAGTTTCTAATTGTAAGTATTCAAATATACGCATTTTTTCCTTTATAATTCCTTCCATTACTGCTGTGCTTAGAGAAGCCCTTCCCATCCAGAGATCAAAATCATGAACATTTTATGTTAGTTATTTTATGATTTCATTGTTTTCACATTTTGCAGTCTCATCCATCTGGAATTTATTCTGCTCTGTAGTGTGAGGTGAACATGGAGTTATTCGCTCCCCTCCCCATCTCCCTCCACCATCTCTTCGGTCTCCCCAGCTCCACTTCTTCAGCAAAGCTGCCTTTCTGGGGGAGTTCTGTGAGGTGCAGCAGCTGCAGACACTGTGCCGTCACCATCTGAAGACCCCTCAGTCCCCCAGCATCACCTACATTTACCCACCATGTGCCACCCGCCCTCGCCTCCTCCTGGGGACACAGACCCCAGCACGACACAGTTGCCACTCTCAGGCAGCTCCCAGGCTAGGGAGACAACAGGCCTGTGAACAGACAGTCACAATAGCATGTGCAAAAGGCTGGAACAAAGGCAGGGGTCTGGGGGCTGTGGGAGCCCTCGGGGAGGACTCAGGGGTTACCTGTGCCAGGTGAGGGGAGAGCCTTTAGGGGATGCGTTCCTGAGGATAGGACAGGTGAGCAGGAGCATTATGAAACCAAAATAGTAAAAGAATCCAAGGCACACACCAACAGGTAACCCCAGGGGATCACCGTGGCTGGGCCTGGGCGGGAGGAGACAGCTGTCACTATATGCCATTTGGTCCACGTGCATGTATCTCCTAATAAAGACATGAAATGGGGCCAGGTGTGGTGGCTCACGCCTGTAATGCCAGCACTTTGTTTGAGAGGCTGAGGTGGGCAGATCACAAGGTCAAGAGATAGACAGAGACCAGCCTGGCCAACACATGGTGAAACCCCATCTCTACTAAAAATACAAAAATTAGCTGGGCGTGATGGCACACGCCTGTAGTCCCGGTGACTCGGGAGGCTGAGGCAGGAGAATCGTTTGAGCCAGGAGAGTGGAGTGAGCTGAGATCGCACCACTGCACTCCAGCCTGGCGACAGAACGAGACTGCATCTCAACAAAAAAAGAAAAAAAAGACATGAAATGTTCACAAGAATCCCCATTTTAAATGAACAGAAAGGAATTTCTGTTCTGCAGTTCAGCAATGGAGTGGGTGAAGGGCCTTCTAGGAAGGGCATAAGCCAAGGCTTGGGGTCACAAACCAGGAAGGCGTGACGGCTGAGCCTAGGCAGGGTGACGTGCTGCTGAAGGGCCTTCCATTCCCTGGGAAGAGCTCGGACTTGGGCGGGCAGCCGTGCAAGGCTTTGCACCAGCATTGTCTTGGCCAGGGCTGCATTTTAGAAAGACACATCTGGCTGCATCACAGAAAGAGGAAGTCACTCCTGGGGTAAGCGGAGGGACCCAGGATGAGACCGCTATGGTGATGTCACAGAGAGACGATCATGTACTCAGAGCCGTGGTCCCAGGCTGCCTCTTCCAGCCTGGAAGCTCCTCCTGGAAGGAGGTGAACCTGTGGACACCTGGCATTTGGTCACTTTGGGATCCTACCACGGGGGAGGATTCTGGGTCTGCTCCGCCCAGGCCCCAGCCTCAGTGTGCTTGGTTTCTCTGGGGTTGAGAGTTAGGGGGCTAGAAAAGCTGAGGAGCCCCAAAACAACGAGTCTCTGCAGCAAGAAAGATCTCAGGCCAGACCCTGACTTGGTCTCTTATTTCTCGTGAGAACTTAAACAAATGACTGTGATCCTGCAAGCCTTATTTTTCTGTATCTGCACAACACAACAAAAGGGTTGGTGCGTACCCAATGTGAAGTATCCCGTTAGAGAGTGTATATAAGGTTCCATGTGCGTGGGCTCCCATTATGTTACATGTAAAGTACAATACCCCTGCTCTAAAGAGGAGGAGTGCTTTGAAAGGAGAGTCTAGGCCAGGTGCGGTGGCTCACGCCTGCAATCCCAGCACTTTGAGAGGCCGAGGTGGGTGGATCACCTCAGGTCAGGAGTTTGAGACCAGTCTGGCCAACATGGTGAAACCCTGTCTCTACTAAAAATACAAAATATTAGCCGGGCATGGTGGCACGCACCTGTAGTCCCAGCTACTCGGGAGGCTGAGAAATGAGAATCGCTTGAACCTGGGAGGCGGAGGTTGCAGTGAGCCAAGGTTGCACCATGGCACTCCAGCCTGGGCAACAAGAGGGAAACTCCATCAAAAAAAAAAGGGTGGGGAGAGTCTAGAAGATGCACTGCTTAACTCAAAGCCATATCTGGGATTTCAGGCACAGGAAGGCAGCTCATGAGAAAACCCTCGCCCAGACTCTGATCAGCCCTTTCCACTCTGCTCTGTCCATCCCAGGCCCTCTAGCAAGCCTTTCATTCTCTCCTGGGCCACGTCTCAGACCACATCACTGTCCACATCAGTACCTCCCATTTTCCAAAGCACTTTACTGTTCCTTAGCTCATTTTCTCCTCACAAGACCTCAGCATGTCTTAGATCCATTTCACAGATGAGGCAATGGAGATTCCCCTATGAGGAGGGGGTGTTAGGGAACCCACCAGCCGCTCCATGCTCCCTCAGCCTTCTAAGCCTCCCAAGGGTGGTTTCTAGAACCAAGAGACACGAAATGCCACAGGACAGGGTCTGTGGGGCACGTGAAAGAATTCTAGCACTTGGCCAGGCATGGTGGCTCACGCCTGTAATCCCAGCACCTGGCGGGGATCACCTGAGGTCAGGAGTTTGAGATCAGCGCGACCAACATGGAGAAACCCCGTCTCTACTAAAAATACAAAATTAGCCGGGTGTGGCAGTGCATGCCTGTAATCCCAGCTTCTCAGGAGGCTGAGGCAGAAGAATCACTTGAACCCAGGAGGCGGAGGTTGCAGGGAGCCAAGATCGTGCCACTGCACTCCAGCCTGGGCAACAAGAGCAAAACTCTATCTCAAAATTAAAAAAAAAAAAAGAATCCCAGCACCTTGAATGAGGGAAAACCATTGAGGCTGAACTTAGGGAGCACTGGAACTGAAGTCACGCAGACCTGGTCCCAACGCTGTGCCGACACTCGGTTGTGTGACCTTAAGCAATCGCTTGACCTCTCTGATCTTTTACTTCTCCTCTGTAACGCAGGCACCACCCCCAGAAACAAGCATTACTGTGAGAATAAAATGAAAGGCCTGATGGTGCAAGAGTTATCTCTTACCTATGTAACAAAGTATGTGTCTTTGAAGAGACTGCCTAAAGGCAGTCGGTCCAATCTGTCCTGTTTGTCTACACCACCAATCAGGTGCCATTCATCACTCCACGGGACGATGCATGCTCCCCCCGCCTTCCAAGGCATCAGAAGAACGATGCGTGTGGGGTGGGGCAGACATCCATAAGCGCTGACAGGTGTTTTGCATGGGAGGTGCAAGAGCTGGACTATCTCATGCTATTTCCTATAACTTCCTAGTTTTCAGTAAGGTTAAGGGAAACGGCGATCAGATAATGGTCAGGGCCGTCTGGTGGAGGATGATCAACCCAGAAGTCAGTTAAATGTAAGGCACTTGCAACAGTTTGGGAGAGCTGCACCAGGGCATCTTCCACTGTGAGAAAGGCTCCGGGACCTAAAGTGTCCACGCCTTCCCAGGCGCTGGGGTGTTGCTTTCTTCCACCAACCCAAAAGCACCGTGTTCCATTGCAGTAGCTATAAACTCACGTTTTTCCAACTGTGCCTTACTTGTATCCACACCTTTATTTCAGAAGGGTCAGGTACAAGAGCAACAGGATATTCGTGAAAAATTTAATCAGAATTCAGTTTGAATCCCCAAGAGACAAGCATGGGCAACATGGCAAAACCCCATCTCTACAAAAATACAAAAATTAGCCGGTGTGGTGGCATGTGCCTATGGTCCCAGCTACTCAGGAGGCTGAGGCGGGAGGATCGCCTGGGAGGTCAAGGCTGCAGTGAACCTCTTGCCCAAGCCGTCAACTGTAGGTTGTATCAACTAGGCTGGCCATTCAGGGGAAGTCAGAAGTACAAGGCCCAGGAATTGTTAGAGCAGAATCTCAAATTTTCCAAATTGATTTTTTTTTTTTTTGAGACAGGGTTCTCACTCTGGTGCCCAGGCTGGAGTGCAGTGGTGCAATCCTAGCTCACTACAGCCTCGACCTCCCCCAGGCTCTCCCAAGTAGCTGGGACCACAGGCACATACCACCATGCCCAGCTAATTTTTGTATTTCTGTAGAGATGGAGTTTTGCTATGTTGCCCAGGCCGGTCTTGAAGCAATCTGCCCACCCTGGCCTCCCAAAATGCTGGGATTGCAGGTATAAGCCACCATGCCCGGTCTCAAAATTGGTCTTTATAACGCCCCCACCTTTTTCATCCTGCTCATTACCCAGCAAGTGGCCAAGGGTAAATAATCCCTTTGTGAGGTCAGCCAGAATCAATGACCAAACTGCCTTACTCAGGTGTGTAGACTAGGAGATGCTGAAACAGAGCTGGAAACCTCGACCCAAGTCTTGAGGAGGTTATTCCAACTCTCAACAACAGTATCGGATGCCAGTGGATGGCAGGAAGCATGGAAGGTCATCGAATGCCTTCAAAGGCAGCCATTGTTGAGAGCTTTCTGCAATCAAATGCACACTCTTTTTTTTTTTTTTTTTTTTTTGAGATGGAGTTTTGGTCTTGTCGCCCAGACTAGAGTGCAGTGGCACAATCTCAGCTCATTGAAACCTCCGCCTCCTGGGTTCAAGTGATTCTCCTGCCTCAGCCTCTCTAGTAGCTGGGATTACAGACGCCCACCACCACGCCCAGCTAATTTTTGTGTTTTTAGTAGAGACGGGGTTTTACCACGTTGGCCAGGCTGATCTCGAACTCCTGACCTCAGGTGATCCACCCACCTCAGCCTCCCAAATTGCTGGGATTACACGCGTGAGCCACTGCGCCCAGCCCAAACGCACACTCTTATCAAGCTATAAATTGTCCAGAAAGCTGAAAACATGACACAGATAAGTTTCAAGGACTGCAACGTGGTAGCTGGAATTGGCTGGTGAGAGTGCAACAGCAACCCCAGAACCTGAAAAAGTGTCAAGAGCAGCGGAGGCCATGCCCACTGAGAGACATCCAGGTCAGCTGCCGGCAGGAGTCACGACTCCGGCTGGCAGTGGTAGAGGCATGGAGTCCTTTACTTTGTATACCTCTATGAAGTAGGGGTGTTGCCATGTCTGGCAGGATGACAGGTCCAAGCAGCAATGAGGGCAGTCTGGGCAGAGCAAGCTTGCCAGTCAGTATCAGAGCACAGGCCCCTTATGATGGGCATCTACAGGAGTGACCCAGGCAATTCCATCAGCAGCCTCAAACGTTTCCAGTTGGCAACCTCAAAGAGGGTTGTCTTTAATCTGCCAGTCTGTGGTTTTCCAAGTGGTAGATCAAACAACCAAGCCATGGGTTACGTCCAAGAGTCAGTAAAAATATCACAAGCTTCATCAAAGGGAGTTGGCCTGAACTGTGAAAACAGCATGAGATTCTCCTCATTTCTGGTTCCACAGAGCTGACACTGAGGTTGGACATCCATAGCAGCCTGGTGGACACCGCTGGGTTTTGGCCCAGTTGAACCATCAGTAAACCAGGTCAAGGCATTTGGGGGAACCTCTGTGGATCAGGGTCCACACTGAGCCAGCAGCTTCACTTCAGGTGGTAGAGTGGGGACTGAGATGCTGCTGGGCCAGGCGAGCTATGTTTTTGAGGCCACCATTTCCATCGGATGAATAGAACTTGTTGGACCCTTCCCACCTTGTGAGTCATTGAATCTGAGTTGACCCACCCCAAGTGGGAATATCAGATCATCCAGTCACAAGGCCCCTGCTTAGTTAGGTGTTCAATTTCACCAAACCCAGTAGCAAGCAAACAATTTATAAAGGAGTATAAATCATATAAATCTTCTCCCTTGGCTGGGCGCGGTTGGCTCATGCCAGTAATCCCAGCACTTTGGGAGGCCAAGGCGGGCGGATCATGATGTCAGGAGTTCGAGACCAGCCTGGCCAACATGGTGAAACCCCATCTTTACTAAAAATACAAAAATTAGCTGGGCGTGGTGGCAGGCGCCTGAAATTCTAGCTACTCAGGAGGCTGAGGCAGGAGAATCATTTGAACCCAGGAGGCGGAGGTTGCAGTGAGCTGAGATCGTCACGCCATTGCACTCCAGCCTGGGCAACAGGGCAAAACTCCATCTCCAAGAAAAAAAAAAAAAGCTTCTCCCTTTAGCCAGAAGCTTCAATCAGCAAAATCACCTGTCACTTTTAGCTTATAGCTCAAAGGGGTCGTTAGGATTGTGGGGCCCTAAAGGCATCAGCACTTCTCTGTGTATGAATTTTCCCCATGGAGAGAATCTCCACGGCCCTTATGGGACAGGAGAGCACAAGCGTCTAATCTGCCAGCCATTTAAATGTAGAAGCCACAGTAGCAGTATATTGACGTGGCCCAAAGGATCATGTTAGTTTCCCTTCCCCTCAGTGAACCCTACTCAGTGTCTTAGCTGAATCCAGGATCTCCTCCCACCATGGGTAGGATGTTGATTTGGCTGCCTGTGTCCTGCAAACCCATAAAAGTTTGAGGTCTTCTCTCCGGAGTTACTTGGTGTGCTTGACTGAGAGCGAACTTGAACCCGCTTGGGAACAAGAAGACTTCAGCCCCACCCCAATCAGCTTACTCCTTACAGCAGTCGAGGTTGGAGAAGCACAGGAGGGGGCAATCAGAGGTGTGAAGGGAGAGACTGCCTGCCAGTAAGCAAGGTGCATTTACTTTTGGCTTCAGCCAGCACGGTGGTTGCTTACAGCCAAACTAAGCAGTCCACTCAAAGCCCTCTACTGGGACGTTCTAATGTTAGCGTATTAGGACATTCTTGCATTGCTTTAAAGAAATACCTGAATATCTAAGACCAGGCAATTTATGAGGAAAGATGTTTGATGGGCTCATGGTTCTGTAGCTAGACAGGAAACATGGGGCCGGCATTCGCCTCAGGAAGCTTTCACTCATGTGGAAGGCAAAGTGGGAGCAAGCCCGTCACGTGACGAAAGCAGGAGCAAGGGGTAAGGGGGAGGTGCCAAAGGCTTTTAAACAGCCAGTCTCACCCACTCTCACACGGACAGCACCAAGCCATGAGGAATCCGCCGCCAGGATCCGAACACTTCCCACCAGGTCGCTCTCCAGGACTGGAGATGACAATTCAACATGAGATTTGGGCGGGGACAAACATCCTAACTGTATTAAACAGTCATCGTTGTTGACACCTCTAGCTTAGTTTCAGTGATACCTTGACTCAGCAGCCGTGGCCACATTACTTCTGGCTGGGGGCAGGGGATTTTCGTCCGTAGACTAAGTGGGGCCTGATTCACAGACAGTGCAGCAACTTGCTAAAGGAGATCACCTGAATCCAGGGCATATGCCCCAAATATAAGATCCGTTAACTTCTTATGTGGTTTCAACATAAGGACCAGGGGGATTTTCCAGGGTGGTGGGGTTGACAGCAAAACTTTATCTAGATTTCTTTGGGTCAATTTCTCATTCTCTAATGGGTCACCATTGGTACTGCAAACCCAGCGTGAAGCATTAAGAGCCCTAATACCAGCCAGGCACGGTGGCTCACTCTTGTAATCCCAGCACTTTGGGAGGCTGAGGCAGGCGGATCGCCTGAGGTCAGGAGTTCAAGACCAGCCTGGCCAACATGGTGAAACCTCATCTCTACTAAAACCACAGAAATTAGCCAGGTGTGGTGGCACACGCCTGTAATCCCAGCTACTCCGGAGGCTGAGGCAGGTGGATCACTTGAACCCAGGAGACAGGGGTTGCAGTGAGCCGAGACTGTACCACTGCACTCCGGCCTGGGTGACACAGCAAGACTCTGTCTCAAAAACTAAAAAAATAAAGAGCCCTAATACCAACCAATTCTTCATCTATGGTGTCCTTTAGGAGTTTGTCTGTCTCAGAGAAACCCCCCAAGCAGCCAAAATTCCCATCTAGTCCCTTAGAGCAGCCAGGGCTCACTGTAACAACAGCAGCAAATAAACACCAAAGAAACTGAGACCTACTGGGTCTAAAGTTGGCATGGTGGAGGGCAGGAGGGGCTGAGTGTTGTCCTTCCTCCTTCACAAGCGTCACGTGCCCATCCCCTCCTCTCCCGAGTGAACCTGCCAAAGTTGTAACAACCCTCTGGTCTCTGCCCACAGCAGGAGTGAGTTTCCCCCCCTTCACTCTCTGTGTATACGGCCATCTCTGTAATTGCTGTCTGAAAGGCAGTGGCACCTTCTGTCCACCCAGGACAAAGCTCAGTGCTTCTTGGTTTCAGTAGGGGAGGGATTGAGGCTGGCCATCAGATCAGCAAGGAAGCCCACAGAAAAGGTGACAAACACCAGGGCACTGTTTGGGCAGCTGTCTTTGAATCTACTTCCATACTCAGCCTGCAACCACCTCTCCAATTCCTTCTCATTAACAAGCATTAAAATAAAATAGAGGGTCACTTATTGCCCATGTGACCATACAATTTGGTCAACACGTTTGCTGCTGATTTCCATAGACTTCCCTCAAATTGCACAAATTGGGTTGTGACACCCTCATCTTTCCTCTTCGAGAAAGCCACTTCTCTGTCAGCATCCCATCCTGATCGCCAAAACTGTCAAGAACTGTAAACAATCTGAGATTTTATCCATTTTTTCAATAAGATAAGAAGTTAGCTTGTCACTGCTTCATGAAAGACGTGAGAAGACACAAGACTCCTGGGTCAGAGACAAAGGACTTCTTTCTGCTCCTCATGACACAGAATGGGCAGTGTCATAGTTTCCCTTGTGATGCCAAGAGAGACAGGTGATACCTGCACACTCAGTGGAGGTGCTCACAGGAGAGGAACCCTGGACTTAGAGAACCCAAATCTTTTATAGTTGGCAGTAAACATGCCTGCCCTTTGCACCAAAGGGAGATAGTCTATCTTCTAATGCTTGTGGCTATCATATATCCTTGAAAAGATAGTCCAGAACAAAGGCCATCAGTGCTTCCACTTGCAATATTTGCAGAGAGACCCATGGAGAATTGTATCTAAACACGATATGCTTTCTCCTTTGATTCCTACATGGTAGAGAATATCATCCCCATTTTACATACGAGAAAATCAAGGCCCAGAGGAAAATAAAATGCCTAAAGTCACACAAACTGGAAAATGATGGAGCCAGGATTCAAACCTGTGTCCACTTTCACTTTCTCTGAAGCTGGCCTCTCCATCATCATCAGTAGCTCAGGCATAAGGCTTGATGGAGAAGGTAGAGAAATCTCTCTGTTCAAGGATGGTTTTCATTGGCTCTGTGGACTTTAGGTGCCTCGTGTCTCCTCTCTTCCCAACCATGGGAAATTCAAGAAGAAACTTACCTCAAAGGCCTGTGGTTTCTCCTGGTCACTTGGGAGCCCACCCCCAAGGCTTAGAAACTGTCACAGAAGATGTTTGATGACATCTCCTGCTTCCTCTAGAACCTGGCCAACCCTCACCTAGCAGAGCACCCAGGCTCAGACTCAGACAGAACAAAGCTTCCCAGACACATGGACTGACAATTCCTCAACTTAAAAATCTCCATGGCTCAAGTCTGGTTCTTTTCTGCAAGCTGTGACAAGGACACCTTTCATCACAGGCAAGGTGGACCAGGGATCCTAGATGCGGACCCAGACGGTGCCAAGTGGCCCAGGAGCCAGACCTCAGAGCCCCTGGGCATTAGAGTGATTAAGGCTCAGAAGCCACCAGGGCAGACCCAGTGCCACTCAGCTTTCTGGGGACCTGATGTGGCTTTTGACATTCATCGATATTATATTTGGGGCAGCACAAAGCAGAGGATTCTTAAAGGGTCAAAGTAGTTGTCATCAGGGCCAGGAAGGCAAACATCCTCGCCCCATGCATAGAGAAGGAAAGGAAATAAGGGGTCGTGGGGGAGTCACCACTTCCAAAAGATCAGCTTCTAATACACACACTTTACTTGGAAAACACCAAAATGCTGCCCATTTTAGACAACTTAAGGAACTTGGCCAACATGGAACAGCCTATTTTGGAGGAGATTTTTTTTTCTCCTCTACAAAGATTCATGAATAGTTGAGTTTCTGTTACAATGTTAACAAAAGTGCGTCTTGGACTGAGTGCATACATGCAGTGGTGTTTATGTGCGTGTTTCCCTGGGTATTCCAAAACCTCTATTTTGTTCATTGCTCAATGATGAGAAATAGAAAGCAAAATCACTTTAAAAATAAACAGTTCCAATTTGCTGGTTCAGGCAGAACTGAGCCAAAACACTGGCAACAGACATAATACTTTATTTATTTAATTTTTTATTTTTTTAAATTATAGAGCCAGAGTCTCACTATGTGGCCCAGGCTGGCCTCAAACTCCTGGGCTCAAGTGATCCTCCCACCTCAGCTTCCCAAGTAGCCAGGACTATAGGCGCACATCACCACACCTGGCTCAAATGTGATTATTTTTAAAAATTCAACAAATACTAAATGTCACTCACGATGGTCCAGGCCCTGCTTAACTACTTCACAAGTATTAACTAATTTAATTTCCCTGACCACCCTATTCTTATGCCCATTTTAACAGATGAGGAAACTGAGGCTCAGAGCCTATAAATATCGTGCCTAAGTCACTTAGCTCAAAGAAGAGCTGGGCCTGGAGCCCCAGAAGTTGGCTCGAAAGCCTGTGTGTTCAGCACCTGTGGCAAGTCAAGTTCAGAAGTGCTGCCAGCAGCAGGGGTGTGGAGGTAGGAACAGCAGCTCTGGAAAGGGATCTGAGTGTGAGATCCAGCTCTGATAGCAGCTGTGTGACCTTGGCAAACTTGTTTAACTTCTCTGAGACTCATCTATAAAATGGAATAAGGATTGCATGACATAATATAAACATAACAAGTATATAAGAAGCCCCTCAGTAAATGGTAACTGCTGTGATGATCGCTAAGCAGAGTAAGAGTTCTACTGCTAGCAGTTGTCCCAGCTTCTCTCTGCAGGTTCAGCGTGAAACTTCACTTTACCTGCCTCTCTTGGAGCATAAGACTTTTGGGTGAGGGGCAGGGGTTCTCTTGAGTTCCTGAGTTCCCCAGAAGCTATCTGACCCAGACTTTTTCTTTTCTTTTCTTTTCTTGAGACAGAGTTTTGCTTTTGTTGCCCAGGCTGGAGTGCAATGGTGTGATCTCAGTTCACCACAATTTCCACCTCCTAGATTCAAGTGATTCTCCAGCCTCAGACTCCCCAGCAGCTGGGATTATAGGCGCCCACCACCACGCCCGCTAATTTTTTTGTATTTTTAGTAGAGACGGGGTTTCTCCATGTTGGTCAGGCTGGTCTCAAACTCCCGACCTAAGGTGATCTTCCCCCATCAGCCTCCCAAAGTGCTGGGATACAGGTGTTAGCCACCATGCCCAGCCAGACTTTTTATTTGAAGGGGCAATTGAGACCTGGGAAGCGGGGAACTCTCCCAGCATCACTTATCCAGGTCTCCCATGGTACCCCAGAGAGTCCAAGGACGTCAAGTTGAAAACCATCTCTCCTCTGCTCAGACCATGGATTCCCAATCTCAGGCTCAGAAATCCTGGACACTTAATCTACACTCCACTAGCCCCATTGATGGTTGTTTTGAAAATTAAGAGGTTAAAAGTCTGTTTTTTTTTTGTTTTTTTTTAATGTCCCCGGAGCGGGTGCGCCATTCCTGGAAGTACTACAATACCAGGTGGATGCGTGGAGTGCACAGAGCAAGCTCCCATTCCATCTCCCTGCTCCAAAAATCCATTTAATATATTGTCCTCGGATAGAGGACGTATCAGATATTAAACTGATAAGAACAGATACTACACTTGATCTTAGCCAGAAGGCCGAGAAGTGACTACAAGGCTGTTTCACAGTCTGTGTCCCTAGTGATGATGAGCCGGGCCTGAGCATCCCCTCCCCACACCCCCCAACAGCCTCCTCCAACCCCCCAACTGGGCCGAGGTGACACGCACCCTCCTCTAGGTTCCCAGGGCTGCTGGAAGTCAGCAAAGGCTCAAGATCCTAGGGTGGAGGATTTTAAAACGTTGTCTTCTTTCGCCTTTCATTGGAAAGCTTTGGGAACGCAACAATGCGAATGTGCTGAATGCCACCGGACTGCGCACTGAAAAATGGTTAAAACGGCAAATTGTATGGTATGTGTATTTTACCACAGTAAAAGGTGGAAGACACAGGGAAGATGGAAACAATTCTGAAGATGGATGGGGTGGTGACTGCACAATGATATAAATGTATTTAATGCTGCTGTTCACTTAAAAAATGGTTAAAATGGGAAATTTTATTATATATGTATTTCACTTAAAATAGTTAAAATGGGAAATTTTAATATATGTATATATATTTCACCACAATTAAAACAAAATGAAACCCATGATCTGCACCCCAACCCTTCTGGCCTCTCAACTGCTTTGCTCAGGCCAGTGCTGGCTTCCCAGAAGCCTTTGCTGCATTGCTGAGGCTGGTTCTGGAAGGAGCTTCCAGTCATGCGCTGGCCTCCATCTGCTACTGCCTTGCTGTGTGACCCTAGTTAGCACCCTGCCCTCTCTGGGCCTCAGTTCCGGGATAGCCATGACACTAGACGCACTCTGAGGCCTCTCCCAGTTCAAATGTTCCCTGAGTCTGTGGTTCTAATCCATCCCATGGACCCCTCCCCACCTCGTCCACCTCGCACCGCAAACCAGGAATTCTTTTTTTTCCTCCTGTACTTTAATAGATGCAAACGGCAATTCTTGCCACTACACTCTCAAGAGGGTAGAATAAGGCTGCAGGCCATGAGCCCCCAGGACGCTGGCCTGAGGGTGGAGGAGGGGTGAGTGATCTTCGGGGCCTGCAGGGAGAAGCCAGCTGCGACTTGTCATGGAGACACGATGCTAGCAAACATAGCCCCTCTACATGCATGCTTGGTCCCTCAGAGTCTATACAACTCGCCCACACCCCTACCTCCATGGTCTTTTCGTTCCACAAACATTTAGAGAGTCCATCCTTTGTATCTGCCACTGGGCTGGCCCATGGCCACGGGGCCAGTGAGATATGAGACATCTCTAGTTCTCAGGAGTCTCCAGGGGAAGAAAGAGCAGACAGCGGCGTGGTCAGAGCCGGGATGGGGCAGGCTGGGAGATGGTTGGAAGGAGGGGACAACTTGGGCAAAGCCCTGACAGACAGACAGAGGCAGACAGAGAGACATCAGTCTGGACTGCGTTGTTTGAAGGGGGTTGTCTGGGGTTGCGAAGGGGCAGAACCCGATTCCCCTGGGGCCTCACTCTGAGAGGCAGGTCTACGTCCTGCGGGTACAAGGACTCATCCTGGCACTGGGAGGGGTGGGTTGGATTTGGGTGTCAATCATCCCTGCAGGTGGAGGATGGAGGTGGCAGGGGAGGGGTCAGGGGAGGGACGCAACTGTGGATCATCGATTCTACTTCCCAGCTGAGGAAACAGGGGTTCACACAGGTCAGGTGACTGCCCAAGGCCACCAGAAAGTTGAGGGATCTGGATCTGAGTCCTCACACTTGAGAAGTCCCCACACCAAAGCTTTGCTCACCTCCCCGAGCTGCCTTCCAGGCCCCCAAGTCATACCTGTGAACACTTGATGAATGTCTATACAGGCCAGGTCTGAAGGCCTGACAGGCACAAGTTCATCTAATCCTCCCAACAACCCTTGGAGGTAGATACTCTTATATTACTATTCCTCACTTTTACAGATGAGGAAACTGAGACAGAAAAGTCAAGTAACTTGCCCAAGCTCACATAGCTGCTAAGTGGCAGGGTCGGGATTAGAACAAGGCAGCTGTAGCCAGAGGCAGCTGGAGCTTTCATGTTCCTTGCAATGTGTGGGATGGGAGTTTGCAAGAGGGGACAGATGGGCAGGGAGTGAACTATGGAAGCATGGAGCACCAGGAAGTCCCCGGAGATGAAAAATGTGTGTACATGCTGTGTGACCTCAGGCCACTCACACCCCCTATCTGGGCCTCAGTTTTCTGAGACAAGAACCCCAAATCTCCAGGCTCCCTGCTCTCTTCCCATCTGTTCCTCTCATTCCTTCGGTCAACCCCTCCATCCCCACCCTCAACATACACACCCAGAGACTAAGGCAGGCGAGGTGCCGGAGATCGGGGTCGGGTATGAAATGGATTGGAGAGGAGAAAGGAGGGACTAACCCTTCTCCAAAAACCTAGTCAATTGCAGGGATACTCCTAGGGCATCACCTTGGTTCTGGGGGGCAGTAAGTCCTGCCAATCTTGCCTCCCAGGGCCTGCAGGGACCGGGCTCCCCCAACACTCTGTAAAGACCCAGGGCTTGTTTAGAAAGTGTCTCTGTCAGAGCCTGAGTCACCCTATCCCTGGGTGGTCCAGGGGAAACCACCAAGTTACTGGGAAGCCATGAGACTAGGAAAGGAGGGAGGACAGCAGGTCCCGCCATCGCTAAACTCAGCAGCTAGACCAACTCCCAGAACTCGGTCTCCTCATCTGTAACCTGAAGGGCTGGAACTGGACTCTCAGACCCTCAAGAAGGCAGCCATAGGGCCTCTCCCTGACACTCGAGGCCATCTGAGGACCCCAGGAAAGTCCTCAGCTTCGGAGCAGGAGATAGCTTCAAGGTTGAGATCCCTGGGTCCCCAGAAATCAGTCTTTCAGGAGCACATATTGTCCCCCAAGGGACAAGCCCACTCCAACAAAGCCAGTCACATCCAGGGCATGGGGAGAGCTCCAGACTGGCATTTGAGACGGGGGCTTGTTCCTTCCTCCAGGGAGCTTGGACAAATGACCGTTAATGCCAGCATCGGCTTCTTTATCCATAAGGGCTCCCACGCAGTGAGTTAGTGTCACTAGTCATTGCTCCAAGCACATTCTCAATAGAGCAGCCAGCTACGAGCCTGCAGAGTTCAGACAGATCGGCCAAGGCCCGAGCAGTGCAGGGGAACAGACTGGGGAGGGAGGCACGGGGACTCCCATGCTAGGTTCAGGCCTGGGGTTGCAATGGGAAGGGGTGTAGCAGTCTGGGCTGGCAGCAGAACCAGGAGAGTTTTCCTTGAAGGGCAGGGTAGGGCCAGTGAGGCTTAGCTCTAAGAAGCAATGTCTGCCGGGGATGGTGGCTCACGCCTATAATCCTAGCACTTTGGGAGGCCCAGACGGTGGATTATCTGAGGTCAGGAGTTCAAGACCAGCCTAACATGGTGAAACCATGTCACTACTAAAAAAATACAAAAATAAGCCGGGAGTAGTGGCAGGTGTCTGTAGTCCCAGCTACTCAGTAGGCCGAGGCAGGAGAATCACTTGAACCCAGAAGGTGGAGGTTACAGTGAGACAAGATCGAATCACTGCACTCCAAACTGCGTGACAGAATGAGACTCCATCTCAAAAAAAAAAAAGCAATGTCCTCTGCCTGGCTAGTCGCCCTCTGAGAATCTGGGAGACAGGATGTGGGATCAGGAAACCTGGGTCACACTCCAACATTCCTTGATTACAGGCTTGAAGTGAGCACTTCCCTGCCCCAGGCCTCAGTTTCCTCACTAATAAAATGGGGCTGTCAAGCCCCGATGATGTCAGATCATAATGATCACTTCCACATCCGGGCATTGCAGAGTGGAATGGCAAGGAGCCCCTCTCAGGAGACTGGCATTGCTGGGCACCAGGCTCAAGGGGAGCCAGGATGGGTTCAGGGCTCAGGGAACCCTGCAATGATCCTTAGGAGGCCCAGGTCTGCTCATCTCCCTGGCCCACTGAGAAACCAGCTCACCTTCCCCACTGCCCCCTGAAGATCACCCCCCTTCTTCATCTTGGTGTTTGAGACCCCCCAGCTACCTTTCCAGCCCTAGCCCTCTGTTAATAATACCACCTGGGTCAGGTGCAGTGGCTCACGCCTGTAATCCTAACACTTTGAGAGTCTGAGGTGAGTGGATCAACTGAAATCAGGAATTCAAGACCAGCCTGACCAATATGGTGAAATCCCGTCTCTACTAAAAATACAAATTGGCCCGGCATGGTGGCATGAGCCTGTAATCCCAGCTACTCGGGAGGCTGAGACAGGAGAATCGCTTGCACCCAGGAGGCAGAGGTTGCAGTGAGCCAGCCTGGGCACAGAGTGAGACTCTGCCTGAAAAAATAATCGCTGCTGTGTCCTGATGACAGAACAGACACTGCGTGGCGTGCCTCATTCTCCCAATTCCTACCTACTTCTGAGGTGGAGACAGTCTTATTCCCATCTTACAAACTGTAACACCAAAGCATGTCAAGAAGTCACTGAAGTCACTCCGAAGGGCGTAAATGGGATTTGAACTCGGGCAGCCTGGCCTCTACTGCTTCCTCGTTTCTGCCACCCCCAAACTCTTTGCTCCTGCACCCTCTGCCAACCTTAGCCTGCAAGCTT
Source organism: Lagothrix lagotricha (assembly GCA_963574225.1). Classification (NCBI taxonomy): domain Eukaryota; kingdom Metazoa; phylum Chordata; class Mammalia; order Primates; family Atelidae; genus Lagothrix; species Lagothrix lagotricha. Next base: position 28,446 of record CAUYNB010058202.1, read on the forward strand.
GCTGCTTATTTGTCCTGTGAGGACCAGAGGTCAAAGCACTGAGCCCTCCTAGGAGGCCTCCGGATTCCCCTCCTCGGCACCCCCACGGAAGTGGTTGCTTATTCCTTTTGGCTGTGCACCCACAAACTGCCTGTGAGCCTGAGGTGTCTCCCAGCCCGCCGCTAGACCAAGAGCTCTCTGAATACTCACTCCAGAGAGACAGACATCTCTTCTGAGTGTCTTCGGAGCAGGGCCTCAGTGCGGATCACCCTGGCATGGCCAGCTGTGGTCAGCCCAGAAGCACCGGCATGCCTCGGCGTGGGGACAGAATGACGGGCGGCGGGGGGCAGGGGGTGGGGCGCGCAGTCTATTGACAAATAACTTTGGGAAGCAAGTTAAACGGTTTGACTTCTTGGAGGATGTGGTGGCCATGATTCCTGGCTCCTGGCATTCAAGTCCTTGTGTGATCCCTCCCACATTGTAACAGAGATGGTTTGCATGACCAGTAAGTACGGCAGAAGTGATGGTATGTCACTTCAGAGATATAGTTACAGAAGACAGCAGCTTAGGTTGGGCATGGTGGCTCGTGTCTATAATCCCAACACTTGTGGGGCCGAAGTGGGAGGATCACTTGAGCCCAGGAGTTCAAGACAAGCCTAGGCAACATGGTGAAATACCATCTCTACCAAAAATACAAAAATCAGCCAGGCAGGATGGTGTGCACCTGTAGTCCCAGCTACTCAGGAGGCTGATGCAGAAGGACCATCTGAGCCCAGGGAGTTTGAGGCTGCAGGGAGTCATGATGGGGCCACTGCCCTCCAGCATGGCTAACAGAGTAAGACCCTGTCTCAAAAAAAAAAAAAAAAACCCCAGCAGCTTCACCCTTGCTCTGTTGATCACTTGCTCTGGGGAAGCCATGTTGCAAGGAGCCCAGTGGAGAGGCCCGTGTGCAGGGATCTGAGGGATCCTGCCAGCAGCTACGTGAGTGAGCTTGGAGCAGGTCCCCCAGACCCAGTCAAGACTCAGATGACTGCAGCCCTGGCCGACAGCTTGATGGCAACCTCACGAGAGACCCTGAGCCAGAACCACTTGGCCAAGCTGCTCCCAGATTCCTGACCTACAGAAACTGTGGGAGATAATAAATGTTAGTTATTTTAAGCTGCTAAGTTTGGGGATAATTTATTATGCAGCAAAAGATAATACACAGGACTTCTCAGAGCACTTCATACGTTAATATAAATGTCCAAGAAAAAAGATATACAATGCAACATTCCTCTTCATTATCTGGCCAAGGAGACTTTCTTTTTTTTTTAAGAATATTCTTCAGAAAGCTGATCTAATGATATGGCTCTGGTCCTACAATTTGATGTCACTTCGAACCCTGATTTTGTCTCACGAGCAAGTCATTTATCCTTCCAGAACCTCAACTATTCCCTTTTACCAAGTAGAAATAAACCATCTGCCTTTACATAAATCATTAATACAGCCCTGGATGGGCAGATTCTGAGCTATTTTTGGCAGGGGGTGGGAAATAGCCTATCTAGCTCCTAAGAGAATCTACTCACAAAGGGGCTCGAGATGGTTCTGCAAGGTAGCAGGTGGGTGCAAGGCCCATTTCAGTCTTTGTTCCCCAGGCCGTTTCCATGAAGTAGTGAGCAATACTGTCTTCTTCTAGCTTTGCTCATAGCTCAAAGACGGGGGCGTGGGCCTGGACCCTTCTAGGCCAGGACATGAACCTCCTCCATCAGACTGGAAGAGCTTGTCCAGGATAAAATGGCGAGTGTATTCTCCCTTTCCCCAATCCCATCCCTATCTGGGAGACGCACCACAGCCATGGGCAGGAAGGAACAACAGAACCTTAATTACTTCAGAGTAAATGTGAGTTTCCTCCCTTTTCAATTCGTTCTATCTTTATCCAATAAAAGTAAAACTTGCAAACTGAGGTGAAGTTTCAGGGTACATGACGGTTTGGAAATCCGCTGAAACCCTACCTGCCCCTCCTCGTCAAAAGAAGACAGTTAAAAAAAAAAAAAACTACAATGCAAATACTTTATTATCGAGTGACTGGTATTAGCTTTTTGTCTGGGCGTTAATAGCTCAAAAACCATACACCAAACCCAGGCTCTTCCACCTAGCTCTGCTGTATCATTTTTTTAATATATATATATATAAAAAAAAAAGGAAAGAAGAGGAAGGAGGAAGAGAAAGAAAATATATCTGTATTGAAAGAATTATAAGCCAAAGTGCGTCTTTCTTCTTTTGTCCATATACACACATTGCACCATACATAAATAATTACATTGTAAAAATGACTCCATAATTACAAGTATAATATATATTTCCATATAATATATAAAACTTTATATTAAATCTAGGTAGATGGTATCTGGGGGTTTTCGTCCGTGGGGGCCGTGTCTCTGGGCACCTGCCCCTCCCCGGGGCCGCCGCTATCTGGGGTTGTTGAGGAGGATCTCCAGCCAGCAGGGGCAGGAGGTGATGAACTGCCGGGAGTAGCAGGGCCCCCAGCCCTTGGCGAAGCTGATGCGGACGCTGTTGGGGTCGTAGGGGCCGTCGGCGGCCTCGGGCTCGGGCACGTGCTGCAGGCCCGAGCGCTCGAAGTCGAACACCTTGATGGAGAAGCCGGGCGGCACCTTGCGCACGACCAGGGCGCGGCCGCCGGGCACGTCCAGGGTCGGGGAGTTGACGAAGATGGGGTGCTCGCCGCGGTTGTAGGCCCACACGCCGTCGGGCTCCCTGCTGAGCAGGATGCCGAAGCCGATCTTGCTGCGCGTTCGCCGCACCGACTCGCTGCGCCGCTCCAGGTTGAGCTGGCCCAGGCAGAAGCCGCTGCCCTGAGGTAGGTCGTAGAAGATGCTCACGGCCTGGTCGTACACCGCGTAGAGGCGGCCCACGCGCGTCCGGTGCTCCCAGTACGCCACGCTGCACCAGTGGCTCGGCTTGGTGGCGTCCGGAGACATGCTGGCGTCTGCGGGACAAGCACAGGGACCGCCGCGTTATTCGGGGTGGGGAGGTGGGCGCTGCTGTCTGCACAGTGGGAGCTGGGTAAGGTTTCCAGCATCCAGTGGTCATGTGGGCACCGACTGTGTGCCAGGTTGTCCTCAGGAAATGTCGCACACAACGGGACATCTCTTTCACACACGCAACCTCACACAAAGGAAGAAACAAAGGTTATGAGCCACAGAGCGCGAGCCAGAGAGTCCCTGTTGTGTGCTAGGTGCTGTGAGCGCGCAGACACGAACCCAGCATACCCTGCCCCTGACTCTTCTGCTAGCAGGAGACAGGCAACTGCCTGCACCCCCGCAGGAGGGACTGACTGTGGGGCACCCACCGGGGACCAGGCGTGGAGCACTGGACTTCTTATTCTTCACAGCACATGGGACTCACTTGGTCCTCACGGTCACTCTGCAAGGATGCCACCTTCTCCTCATTCTACAGAGGAGGGCACTCTGCCAGGATTTGAACCCACTAGTCCGAGTCCCAACCTGACAGGGCTAGGCTATTGCGGGATGGGGGGGTTGAAATCACCACATTCGAGTACTCAAGCATAAGGAGGCGGGCTGGGGGTGGGGGGAGTTGCCCAGGATCCCTTCCTGCCCGGAGCAGTGGGAGTCCTGCGGTGGCCTTGTTATAAATATGACTACCTGACTGCTCCCTGCCTCAGCCCCAGTCTCCTGGTACTGCCCACCGGAGTTGGCTTTCTTGGCAGGAAATGCAGGTTGGCACCAGGACTACAGTCACTTCTGCATGGCAGAGGAGCTGAGGGTCCCTAAATGACAAAGAAAATGGCTCCTTAGGGCTCTGGAGCTGGCCAGCAATTCTGAGGTGTGTGCTGCTCCTCTCTGGGCCTCAGCTTCCCCACTGTATAGCAAAGGGGTAGCTAAGATGTTACTGAAACCCCTTGTCACTGTGACTGGGGCCATCTGTGTGTCTGGAGGACTTTAACAATTTTCTGAGACCAAAGTTCAGACCAACACAGGCCAGGGTGCTCCCTGCTCTCACGTGGCCAGCTTCTCAGATTCTGACATCTGGCCTTTCCTGGGAGCTCACAGCTCTGAGAAGCAGGCAGGCACCCATAACCGTGCAGTGAGGTGACATGATTTGCCTGCCACACCTGCTTCCACACAGGTCCCTGGCCAGGCCTGTGCAGAGGAGGGCATTCTGCTGGAGGCTTGACAGAGCAAAGAGAGGTGCTTCATGGTTGTTTCTCCCAGGAAAACTGATCAAAGTCCAACCAAATCCCAGAGGATAACACTTCTAACAGCTTCACCTGGGAGCTTGAGTGAGGCCAGCTCTGTCTGCCTTTGCCTTGCCCTGGCCTTGCCCGGCCTTGCCCCTGCCTAGAGGCCCCAGAAGAACTGGGTGGCAGGGCCCCTGACATCCCCTTACACACTGGGAGGCCCACCCAGCCACCTGGCAAGAAGCTGTCTGCTTCAGGGGCGTCCCAGAGGCTGACTGCTCTGCTGTGGCTTTGGGCTGGGCACAGGCCCCATGAGTGTGCCCCTTGCCCTGTGCCTGCTACTGAGGTCCCAGACACAGGTCCCCAAGTCCAAGTTCTCACACCAGCCCAGAGCTTGGATCATTTTGCCTCACAGTGTCCAGCGAGGCCTCTGATGCTTCCAGCTGGTGGTCAGGACAGGAGAAAGAGGTCCTGCATCCTGTCCTCAACTGAACTGCCCCTTAGCCAGTGGGCAATAGTGACAGAAACAGCTCAAGCCGATAGGAGGTCACCGGGCTGCAAGTACCAGGCCACTCCCAGCAGGTGGGCAGCTGGAAACAGCCAGACTCTGAGCTCCAGCCAGTGCCCCTCTCCCCACCCATCTATCTGGCATAGGTCTGGGAGCCCCCAGGGGCCAGAAAAGTAGCACCGTGCCAGCCTGGCCATGAAACTCGAGTACCCACACTGCTCACTAACCAACAAGAATTCCATGAGTGTGCCAGGTGGGGATGCAGAGAAGCGATGCCTGGAGTATGCTGGGAGACAGGATGGGCGACGGCTATCATGAGTGCCTTCTATGAGCTACACCCTTCTTCACAACAGCCTCGTTTCACCTCTACTAGACCCCATTTCACAGGCGAGGAAACTGAGGCCCAGGGTACACACCAGTGAACGCCGGGGCCCCCTCAGTGCCAGGCCACACTCTAGAAGGGAGCTCTTCTCCACTGTCCAGCGTGTTCAGCCCTGGCTCCTCCCTAAAACCTGTGCACTAAGCAAGTCCCTCTCCCTCCCTAAGCATCAGTTTCTCTATCGGTAACCATGACTGCTCTCATGGTCCATGAGTCCTAGAGGTGACTTTCTACAAGCTGGGACATCACTGTTCCCACTCTTGGAGGACTCACTTTACTGTCTCACTGAGGGAGCGGTCACTGCTGTCCCTCTTCACAGACAAGGCTCTGAGGCAGCTGCCTAGCCACAGAGTGACAGCACTACCCTGTCCATGGAAAAAGGCAGAGTCTAGCTGGGGAAGGGCAGGGGCGCAGGGCATGGGGGGAGTGACTTTCTTTTTCCCAGCTTCTGAAAGGTTTCTGGCTGGGAACTCTGGGAGGCTGAGGCAGGAGGGTTACTTGAGCCCAGGAGTTTAAGTCTAGCCGGGGCAACAAAGCAAGACCTCATCTCTATGAAAAAACTTTAAAAAATTAGCTGAGCATGATGGTGCACAACTGTAGTCCCAGCTACTCGGGGAGCTGAGACAGGAGGATTGCTTGAGCCCAAGACTTTGAAGTCACAGGGGACTGTCACTGCGGCACTACACTCCACAGAGTGAGACCTTGTCTCAAAAAAAAAAAAGAAAGAAAGAAAGAAAGAAAGAAAGGCTTTTCGGCCGGGTGCAGTGGCTCACGCCTGTAATCTCAGCACTTTGGGAGGCCAAGGCGGGCGGATCATGAGGTCAAGAGTTTGAGACCAGCCTGGCCAACATAGCGAAACCCCGTCTCTACCAAAAATACAAAATATTAGCCAGGTGTGGTGGCGGGCACCTGTAATCCCAGCTACTCAGGAGGCTGAGACAGGAGAATCACTTGAACCCCAGAGGCAGAGGTTGCAGTGAGCAGAGATCCCAGCCTGGGCAACAGAGTGAAACTGTGTCTCAAAAAAAAAAAAAAAAAAGGAGGAAGAGGGAAAGGAGGGGAGAAGAGGAAGCTTTTCACTTCAAGGACAGATAGGACTTTCTATCCCCCTCCTCTCAGTTGCCCCCATCCCGGCCAGGTCAAACTCCCCCTGTCCGCCCACCTCAAAACCTGTGTCCCCAGCCTAGCCCCAGCGCTCCTTATGGTACCCTATGCCTGGGGACGAAGCCACAGAGCTGCCCTTGGGCCTTGCCTGCCCCAGCCATCCAGCTCAGGGACACCCAGGGCATGAGCCAGGCCCCATCCCCTGCAGCTTCCTTGGTTGAACAGACTGGGGTACACCTCATCAGGTCTGTGCTCCTAGCTGAGTCTCCCAAATTCAGGCAGACAGATTGTCACCTCCGGGAAGCCCTCTCTGACCTCTCCCTCCTGGGGCACCTGAACTGCGCTCCTCCCCTGGCCTTAACATGTGTCTGTGCTGCTGCTCCGTGCCCCCGTTGGCCTACACTCTCTGACTAGGAAGGGGTGGGCCTCCATCTATCCCAGGGCCTTGTGTATCCCTAGGACGCTCTCTTGGAACATGTTATTAGCTTGGTGCAAAAGTAATCGTGGTTTTTGCTGTTGCTTTCGATGGCAAAAGTCACGATTACTTTTGCACCAACCTAATAAAAAGGAAGGAGCCAGGAAATAAAATACATCCCAGCGCCTGCACATGGCCCTCACCCCACGGGAGTCCTGCCCAGCAGGTGGGCTCAGGCCCTCGGGCATTGAAGGGTGGTGGGTAAAAACTGAAGTCCCTTGTCTGATCCGGAGGGGGAGCCACCCACTCTCAGCCTCCCTGTCACCCCCCCACCCACTCTCAGTCTCAGGACTTCAGAGCTTCAGTATCCGCTGACACTGTCTTATCTGGGAAGACCCAACACTTAGGGCTTCCACAAACCAACGCGTTTTTTAACAGGGGAGCTGGGAATGACACAGGCCTACCACTGCTTTGTTTTTGTTTGAGAAATGGCCTCATTCTGTCACCTGGGCTGGAGTCCAGTGGGGCAGTCTCAGCCCACTGCAGCGTCAACCTCCCAGGCTCCAGCGATTCTCCCACCTCAGTCTCCCAAGTAGCTGGGACTACAGGTGCCCACCACCACACCCAGCTATTTTTTTTTTTTTAATGTAGACACAGGGTTTCGCCGTGTTGCTCAGGCTGGTCTTGAACTCCTGGGCTCAAGCAATCTGCCTGTCTCGATCTCCCAAGTGTTGCAATGACAGGCATGAGCCACTGCACCCGCCCTAAACCTGCTTTATTTTGCCACATACAGGCTTATTCTCTAACTTATTTTTATTTCTTTCACCATGGGCCAATGCAAACTTAGTCCTGAGACTGACCCGTTGGGACCACGAATGGAGTCCAATAATCTGGTGCCCCAAAGACAGCACCCTGGGGGGTGTCGGGGGACTTGCCCAAGGACACACAGCAGTGGGCGGCAGACCTACGACCAGAACTTGAGAGCTCAGAATTCTACTTTAACCCATGCTGCGTCATCCCAAAGGTTTCCCAGTGAGACCGACCTGAGGCTGCCACTGCGAACTGGAAGTGTGGCCATCGATGGATGCACTGCTAAATGTCCCCAAGCCTCAGTCTCCCTGTTTGTAAAAGCACATTCATAAGAAAGTGCCCCATCATTCACATAGTCCATCTTTGAATTTTCTGGAAACTCTAGCAAAATCAGCTGGATGCAAAAGGAAAGAGCTACCTTGTTTATGGGCCCCAGTGTTGGCCTTACCCTTCAGGGGCCAGGGATCTTTAGTGGGGCTGGGGGTCACGGCCCAGGGTCACCACCATGGACGGTCTCAATAGAACTGTGGTGACAAGGCCCTTTGCAGTTTGCAAAGCCCTGCACAGATGTTAGGGGTTAGCCCCTAGCTGGCACCCGCGGTGGAAGAGGGGCTCAGTGAGTGAAGGAACGGAAGAACGAAACAATGCACATCTGAATGTCTCCATTCTCTCACACACGTGTGTGCATTCACATTTCATGCGGGGTGTCCAACACAAGCTGACACGCTCTCTGCGACACCACGAGTGAGAAGGTGGCACCCCCTAAGCCATGGTCCTCCCTCTGTATTTTCCACAGCTGCACAGCCCCACCCGCCACGCCTCTGAGTCATAAGCCTGGGCTGCCGCTCAGGTGAGGGGACAGTCTCTTGCAGAAGGATCTTTTTCTCCTGGTGGCTCCTAGGTTGTGGCACCGCCATCTCCCACAGCCATCAGCCTAATTAGGAACCAGCTCTTTAATTGCAAATAAATACCAGGGAGTCAGACCCGAGTGAACAACATCAAAGATGACCGAGCTTTGACCGAAACTCCCACTCACTGCCCCCTGCTCAGGGCCTGGCCTAGTTCCCAGCCCTGCTGGGTCCTGCTGGGAGGGTTCTGTGGGGAGGAGGAGAGGAGCTGTGTCTGGGGTGGATCTGGCAGAGTGGCACTAGCCTGGGAGGAGTCCTGCGTCCTGGCCCTGATCAGCAGGTCACCTCCCTCCTCTGGCCTCCGTCTTCCCATCTGAACAATGACATCATTACTCTCCCCAGCTCTAAATTTCCATGATTTAGTTAATGTTCCTAGGACTAGCAGCTCTAGTCCTAACCACCGAAACTCAGAAACCAGCTCAGATGTCTATCAACAGAAAACCAATAAACAAACACTAGGCACATCCAGTCAGTGGAACACTACTCACCAAGAAAAAGGAGTGAGTTACTGACACCAGCAACAAGGTGCATGAATCTGAAGGGCATCCTGCTGAGTGTGGGCAGCCAGACACAGAAGGTTCGCGGTGTGTTTCCACTGAGACAAAACTCTGGAGAAGGCAAACTAATCTACGGTGCTGTAAATCAGAACAGTGGCTGGGAGCGGAGGCTCATGCCTGTAATCCTAGCACTCTGGGAGGCCAAGGTGGGTGGATCACCTGAGGTCAGGAGTTTGAAACCAGCCTGGCCAACATGGTGAAACCCTGTCTCCATTAAAAATACAAAAATTAGCCGGGCGTGGTGGCCCATGCCTGTAGTCCCAGCTACTTGGGAGGCTGAGGCAGGAGAACTGCTTGAACCGGGAGGCAGAGGTTGCAGTGAAGTGAGACCACGCCACTGCACTCCAGCCTGGGTGACAGAGGGAGACTCCGTCTCAAAAAAAAAAAAAAAAGCCAGGTGTGGTGGCGGGCACCTGTAATCCCAGCTACTCGGGAGGCTGAGGCAGGAGAAGAGCTGGAACCCGCGAGGCAGAGGGTGCAGTGAGCCGAGATCGCGCCATTGCACTCCAGCCTGGGCAACAACAGTGAAATTTTGTCTCAAAAAAAAATAATAATAATAAAGCAAATCAGAACAGTGGGGAGAGGGAGACGGCTGCAAAGAAGCACGAGAGAACTTTCCAGCATGATGGAAATGTCTGATTTCTTGATTGGAACCATGGGAACTTGGGCATCTGTGCTGTAAAAAGCCACACCCTGTACACTTAAGAGCTGTGGATTTCATTTTAGGTATGATACCCTGAAAAAATTAAAAAGAAGAAAGTGGGGATGTCCTGTGGCTGTCCTGGAGTGGCCCAGGGGACAAGCCCTGTTCCCTCCCGGTGGCACCTACATTCCTGCCACCAGAGGGTGGTGGCTGTCTGTGCCGAGGAGGAGGACTGGCCCCAACAATAGGCCTTCTCCCCTGCACAGAAATCGGCCCCTCCGTGGCTAGCATTCTTTCCTCTTGGCCTCTCTGCCCAGGGAGGGTGCTGTGAGCCCAACATGTAATTTTGTGGGGGCGTGGGGGCACCGAGGGGGCTGACTGCAGTCTGAGGGAGGCGGGGAGTGCTGAAATCCCAAGAAAAGCCTTTTGCTTCTTCGAATCAGCAGTTTTCTGTCAAAACAAAGGCCAGGAACGTTCCTGTGTGCTCCCCCGTGGACTGCATGCTCCAAGAGCCTGAGCACAAACTGCAGCCTGCTTTCTTCTGGCTTCCCCCTTTCCTTTTGGCCAGACTGCCCTGGACTCAGCCATTCCCTGCAGGAACCAGTGATGTGCCCAGCTTAGACTCCAAGATTCAAGCCATTCTTGGGAGGCTCAGCCTGAGTCCTCCGGGTCTTCGGGGGTCTGGCCAGGTGGTCCCTGCCCCTTCAGCTTCCAGGTCTTCGCTGCTGCTTCACGCCCACCTGGGCCACAGCAGCCACCCAGGTGGCTCTCTAGGGCTGGACGGAAAGGGACCTACTCGGCCCTTCGTTGATGGGCCTGAAACAAGGGCAGACAGGCGCAGACTCCACCGAGAGCGAAGAAGAGATACTTGAAGTCTCAGAAGTCCAGAGAGGTTAAGGGACTTGCCCAGGGTCACCCAGCAAGTTGGTGGCAGAGCTGAAGAGGGGCCCAGGCCTGGCTTTTTCAATGCCCTTTGCACAGAGCTGCACTGAGGCCTCCCACCCGCCCTGGAAAACTCCTTTCTTCTGTCCCGTGTCATGCCTATGGCTTCAAGTTCCTGTCCCAGCGGCAGCTTTTCATCTGGGGCTCCCAAGCCTGGGAGTAATTACGTGGCCCTGCATCTGGTTAACCTAACACCCCTTTTAAAGCCTTGTTTGCCCATTAGATAAGTAGTTTTTGTTATCAAACTTAGAGGGAAAAAAGGAGTTTCCACTTAAGTCTCCTTTGTCGTTGTAAGCTACAGAAATGGCTTCAGGTTTTGCAGCAAGTCTAGAGACGCAGCGTTAATTAGACGCTCTTTTTCTTTTCTTTGTGAAAGGAGGGGAAGACCAGTTCTTTATCCACTGGGCTCCGGCAGTAAAAGCAGAGAAGGAATATGCAGAGGGCCATGTTAATGGTCAACAGCTTAGAACAAGCGTCTCTGCTGAACTCTTTCCAAAAGCTGGGCCCAGCTGACAGGAGTTTCCTCCTATTCACTCCCACCCACCCCTCCCCACCCCCAACCTCAACTCCAGCACCTTTGGCTCCTAGAGGAAGCCCGGCTTCCAAGGGGAAGTTCCTAATCGGTCATTACATCACGGGCGGTCTGGCCACCACCGCAGCCTGCCTGCACAGGGCCCACCTCGGGGCTTCCTTTGGCGGCTGGTCTCTACACTGGCCACCGCCCTCCAGACAGCTGCTCAGCTGGTCTGCTGGGGGTGGAGGGACACCCGCAAGACAGGGAGTGTGATGGGAACAGAGAGGCCGCGTGACAGCATCAGGAGGAGGGACACTGAGGAACGTGCAGTCCACATGGCTAAAGTGCAAAAACAAGCCCAGAGGTGAAGTGACTTGCCAAGGTCACAGTGGAAACTAGCAACCCAGTTGGGACCAGGGTGTCTCTGCACAGGGTTAAAAGCACGGACTCAGGAGCAAAAGTGCCTGCGTGTGAATCCCAGCTCTGCCACTCAGCAGCTGTGAAATCTGAGGCAAGTGCCTTCACCCTTCCAGGCCTCAGTTTCCTAACCTGTAACACCGGGAGGCAATCAGTGGTTACTTCATCAGGGTGTCAGGATTAATTTCAAGTGTGTCAAATAATGCCCTGGCTCAAAAGAGGCATTGCATCATTTAGGATTACTCATATTATTACCCCCATGCAGCCTTATTTGCATATGTATATAAATCATATGATAGGGTGACTCAGCCTGTGTAGTTCATAAGGCTGTTCGTATTCAGTAGGAACACCTGCAAACACAGTATCTGCCAGTGGAGTTGAGAATCAAAGGGAAGTCATAATAGTCATAATATAATAAACTAGCTCACATTTAAGAAACCCTTAGCAAATGACAGGCAGCGTCTGAAACCCTTAACATGCACTACCTTAACATTCATCCTCCCATCTTTTTATCTATTTATTTATTTTTTTGAGATGGAGTCCCGCTGTTTCACCCAGGCTGGAGTGCAGTGGCACGATCTCGGCCCACTACAACCTCCGCCCTCCTGGGTTCAAGCAATTCCCTGCCTCAGCCTCCCGAGTAGCTGGGATTACAGGTGCTTGCCACCATGCCTGGCTACTTTTTATATTTTTAGTAAAGACGGAGTTTCCGCATCTTGGCCAGGCTGGTCTGGAACTCCTGACCTCATGATCCACCGGTCTCAGGCTCCCAAAGTGTTGGGATTACAGGTGTGAGCCACCGTGCCAGCCAATTCTCCCATCTTAAAATGAGGGAGCTGAAGCCTGAAAGTCTGGAAACATATCCCAACTCCTCAGCCAGGAAGCTGCAAAGCGGGCTTTGAGCTTGCATCCATCTAGGCTTAGAGGCGTGGACTCCTTGCGTTACTCCTGTGGTTGCAACTTGTGGGCTGCAAAATCCCAGAGGACGTCAGGGCAGTGGCACAGAGACCACGCTATAAGAAGCCAGCCACGTCCACTGTAAGCCATCACGTGGGAGTTCTGCAAAGACTGGACGTTAAAAGGGGTCCTTGGCAGTGACAGCGCTGACACCGCCCCCAAGACATGCTGTCCACCTTCCTAGGCCGGCAGTGGGCTTTTCAAATACCACGCCCTAACAGCTATTTCTGGCCCCCTACGCAGCCCTGTAAACACACTTTTTGGCTTTTTTTTTTTTTTTTTTTAGATGGAGTTTCACTGTTGTCGCCCAGGCTGGAGCGCAATGGAGTAATCCCGGCTCACTGCAACCTCCGCCTCCTGGGTTCAAGCAATTCTTCTGCCTCAGCCTCCTGAGTAGCTGGGATTACAAGCGCGCACCACATCCAGCTAATTTTGTATTTTTAGTAGAGTTGGGGTTTCTCCATGTTGGTCAGGCTGGTCTTGAACTCCTGACCTCAGATGATCCTCCCACCTCAGCCTGCCAAAATGCTGGGATTACAGGCGTGAGCCATCACACCTGACCACTTTTTGGCTTTTAAGTGTAGCTTCTCCCCCACATTCAAACATTCTGCCCCTCTAAAATACAAAAACGAGTATTTTGTAGATGGGCTACACTCATAATAATTCATCTTGGAAAAGGACTGCTAGCCCCGGCTAGTCCCTGGGGAGTGGGAGGCGCTCTACACTCTTCGTTCATGATCCTTTTTGAACTGTGCAAGTCCAGGAGGCAGAATCATCCCCATCCTCAGGACAGACCCAAAGTCAGAGTGCGGCGCAGGAATCCTGACGGACCAGCCTGACCCTGAGCCCACTGTCTCTCCACTGGGCCCTCCTTGGTGCTGTCATATGCTCCCTGAGCTCTCTGGGGTGGTGCTCAGAGTCCCCCGGTTGCAGGAGGGGTTTAGGAGTGATCTGGGGTATCCTGACGGTTGGAGGCCACCTGGCTGAGCTGTACCCAGCCTCTCGAGGCCGAGCGTTTTCTGCAGGCTTTTCTCTACAGAAAGGCCTTTCTTTCAGCCTCGGCGCCCCGATGGCAGCCTGCTCGGCCCCATGCCTCTGGCGGAACAAAGTGGCGGCCTGGGCTGTGATGGGTAAGGTTTCCGTTCTTTTATCTCTTGCAGTACTCAAACAAATCCTGAACAGATGAACTCATCTTGCAACAAGCTTTTTTGCCCAGGTCCTAATACACAGGCCTGCTCAGTGTCTCCTCCACAGACAGTTCCCCCAGGAGCTATCAGGCCTTACCACTCCAACGGCAAGGGGACCCACCAGAGGATGGAACCTGGGGCCCCACTCCCATAAGCATGCCTCTACCTGCCCTCCACCTGCAGCTCACCCTTCGGCCCTGCCAAAGAGATCGTCTCCCACCTGCTAAGACTGTTCTGGGTTCCCTCGCTCTCCAGGTCCCGGGGCTCTGTGGTACAGGCCCCCTTCTTCACTACACTCTCTGCAGGCAGCTGTAGCTGCGAAGAGCCACACGGACGCTGGTGGCAGAGCTATCTCCTGCATCAGAGGACTCATCCATCGGACTCTACACCAGAAACGGTGGTGCTGCCCTCTTAAAAGAAACCCCAACGACTTAAGCCTGAAAAGGACAAGACCACCGGCAAGCGAGCAGGGAGCCCCTCAGGCCCTTGGGGAGGAAAGGAGCCCAGGTGAGGAGCTCTGGCTCCCTGTGTCCCGGAGGGAAGGAGGCTGGACAGGGAGAGCCAGGGCGAGATGAGCAGATTATGAAATCAGCCTGGGTTTTGAGAAGGAACCAGGTTCTGCAACAAAAGCCTCTGAACTTTGCTCCCATTCCAAGTCCTCTTTTGTTTTAACACAAAGTCAGACTCCGGAGTGTGTTTGTTTGTTTTCTTACTGAGAGACCACCTGGGGTGGGAAAGCCTTGCTTTTTAGAACTCTGGAAAGGTTCTAAAATAACAGTGGGCAAGACAATGAAGCTGGGCACCTCGGTTCCCAGGCGGCAGTTGTGAGATGGGAAGGGGCCCCCAAATCCTCCCAGCCTGTGGGTCTGCACTGCCTATGGCCGAACTGCTGGATTCACTCTTACATCAGGCATTAAATGCCCAGTTTCTCCAACTGAACCCAACCCTGATGTCCCTGGTTAATCTGACACCATAGAGACAAAATTGGCCCTTTAGGGGTTCAGAGAGGGACAGCTTGGGCATGCATCAGAGGTGCAGGGATGCTGGTTTGTAGCAGATGATGGTATGCTTCAAGAAAGCGTTTCTTGGCGCGGCGTGGTGGCTCACACCTGTAATCCCAGCACTTTGGGAGGCCAAGGCGGGCGGATTGCCTGAGGTCAGGAGTTCAAGACCAGCCTGGCCAACATGGTGAAACCCCATCTCTACTAAAAAGACAAAAATTAACCGGGCATCCGTTATCCCAGCTACTCGGGAGGCTGAGGCAGGAGGACTGCTTGAACCCCGGAGGTGGAGGTTTGCAGTGAGCCAAGATTGCGCCACTGTACCCTGGGTGACAAAGCGAGACTCTATCTCAAAAAATGTGTATTTCTCAAATACAATGTGTTTTATTGGCAAACCTCCTGCCTTGGACTTCTTAGACCCAATATAAAGCCATAAAAGCAAAGTACCTAAAAATTGCCCTCAATTAGCCTGTCTCAGCTGTGAGGAACAGGCATCCACATTGGTATAGAAATGTCCCACGGGGTAACCAGGTAAGGTACCCACAGCCCAGCACCCTCAAATGCTTGGCCTCACCATCTCCCGCCACACTCAGTGTGAATTTCATCCATCCTACTCTCTTCATCTGGAATGGTTCCTGAGACCACAGTTGATGGAGAGGTGAACTGGTGCAAATCTTCACAGCCGTGTTACTGTGGGCAGGTGACCACATCTCTGAGAACCAGGACCAGCTACCTAATTTTGAGGGCCCAGTGAAAAATGAAAATGCAGGGCCCCTTGTTCCGAAATGATTAAGATTTTCAAAATGGTGAAAGCAGAGCATTAAGTTAGGCAGAGACCCCTTCCAAGCAAGAGCCCTGAGCTACCCCACACACTGAACACCCATGGAGCAGGCCCTGCCAGGGGCTGGTTTCCTCCAGGAGCTTACCTAACTCAGAGGGGTAAAGGGATTTAGAGAAGGGCCTGACAACGGTAACCAGCACTCGGATGACCATGAGTTTCCTTCCCCATTCCCCAGTACTCGTCAGAAGCTTGCTCAACCATCCAGACACCACTGTCACCTCCTTTGCAAAGCCCTTGGGTCTGAGTCACACGCCCCTCTTCTGTGACACTCCAATTTCTGCTGTCAACAGAAGGGTATGTGTCTCCACCCAAATCACCCACCAGCAGGCTGGCCTGGGATTCAGGGGGCCTGATCTCTCCTCTCCTCTCCAAGGACCTGGTATTGTGTGGCCTAACAGAGGTGCTCTCAGCAATGGGGAACTGAATATAAAAATTCAGAGGCCAGAAGGGGTTTTGGAAAGTCATCTGCCTCCTTTCAAACCCAGCCCCAGGTTTGAAAACGGCCCTGTGGCAATATTGTTCCCATTTAACAGATGGTACTACTAATGCTCAGACGTCAGGATGTTAGGTAGGCGGGGAGAACCACTGTCCCCACTGGCTGAGCCTCATGACGCAGCCTGGTTAACAGAATGACAAATGAGCTTACTATGTGTGAGGCTTGTTTTAGTGGATCAAAATAAAATAAAATAAAATCACCTAAAGCCTACAAGTCATCTTACCTGGCCATGGGGGTGGATTTAATTTCTCTGGCTTACTAAGTCTATAAAGGTAAATGGAACAGGGAACATGGCTTTGAATGGAAAAGCAAAGAATGGGGTGGAGGAGCTGGTTTTCTTATTTGCAAACTCTCAAACGCAAGCCTCATCTAACACCAGTTTGTTCTTGTTTACCAACTAGACAGAATCTTGTG
Organism: Lagothrix lagotricha; assembly: GCA_963574225.1. Lineage (NCBI taxonomy): Eukaryota > Metazoa > Chordata > Mammalia > Primates > Atelidae > Lagothrix > Lagothrix lagotricha. The sequence continues at coordinate 44,716 of CAUYNB010058202.1, forward strand.
ACTTTTGCAAGTCAAATATACCTGCCTCGATTTACACTAAAGATATAGGCTGGACGTGGTGGCTCACGCCTGTAATTCCAACACTTTGGAGGCCAAGCTGAGAGGATCACTTGAGCCCAGAAGTTCGAGATCAGCCCTGGCAACATAGCAAGTTCCCATCTCTACAAAAACATAAAAAATTATCCAGGCATAGTAGCATGCTCCTGTAGTCCCAGATACTCTGGAGGCTGAGGTGGGAGAATCACTTGAGCCCAGGAAGCCGAAGCCGCAGTGAGCCATGACTGCACCATTGCACTCCAGCCTGGGCAACAGAACAAGACCCTGTCTCAAAAAAAAAAAAAAAGATGCAGCTTGGGATAATCACTGCAAAATTAGAAGTACAAAAATGGGGCACTAGATAATAATTCTTGCATTAAATCCTTTCCTTTAAAATAGCCTTCTGTTATACAAAAATACATGATCCACACCTCTTTGGTGAATGCAGAGGCCTACATACTGAATTTTCTTAAAGTGAGGATTGCCTCAATCGATCTTGGGCTATTTCTAGAACAAACAGGAATGCTTTATAATTAGCAGAAGGCTAATATTGACTGGAGAGATTATTAATCCATAATTAAATACTAATACTTGCCGCAGAGAAGGCAGTAACATGAGACGTAAGCGTTCCCAACAGAAATGTTGCAAAATGCCCCACTGGCTTGGCAGAAGTGCATGGCTCTGCCATGGCTACCTGGCTCTTCTCTGTGGCTGTGCTACTGTGCAGGCAAGCTGAAGCTGCCTGACGCATCCATGCCCAAGCGCCCAAGCTGCCAAGAAAGAGCTGGCTTGTTTGATCAGGGTGAAGGGTGCAGAGGAGGGACAGACAGCCAACCAGCACATCCACCCCACCAGGCTAACGGCAGACACAGCCCCACGGAGACCCCAGGACCCACACCTGTACCCCAATACAAGACTGGTTTCCGAGGTAGGAGAAAGCCAATGCTTGGTTCCCACAGCCCATGCCAACAAGGTGGTTCTATCCTCATAGATGGTAATGGGGGGAGTATTCTTTTGAACTGTGGAACGTTTCCCAATTCTGCAAGCCCACTCATAAATGACCTTGTTCTAGGTTACGGAATATAAAGCTCAGAGGTTTGGTGACTGCCCCACGGCCCACAAGGTTAATGATGAAGCGATCAGATGTTCCTTCCATTGCCACTGCCACCCGCCCAGCATCTTGAAGAAGGTGAGTTATTATCTCAGTAACCGTTTCCCGTTTCTCAGAGTGATTCTTTAGCCTGTGTGTGGGTAAGAGCACACACTGTGTGACTGAAACCAACACGGCAACAATAACGAGGGCAGTGATCACAGCCGTCACCCGGCTGCTATTTGGTCTTCTATCCCCAACGTTAACCTTTCACTGAAGATGGGCATGCCACGTTTTCCATGATCCAGTTCATAACTGTAAATTTCTTCTAGAGAAGGCAAGAGTCCCAGAGAGACATCTGGGCTGAACTTGATGAAGGCAACGCCCAAGTCCCTTCTAGCATGGTTCCCCTCCAGAGGGCTGTTTGCAGCTACAGGGACCTACGTGACAGGTGGAGGAGGGGGTGGCTTTCCTGAATCACAGGGAAGCCTTGCTGGGGTCTAGCTAGCAGGCGACTGACATGCGTGGGCCCAGCAAACGCTGGCAGAGATTCGCTAAGCAGGGAGCTTGCTGAGGGTGCTGCAGGACACCCTTTGCTGTCTCTGGGTCTCCTGTGGGAACCCAGTGGCTACCGAGCGCCCATGTCCACACACCCCATCTCCTTCAATGCTGAGAACAATCCTAGGAGGCGGGTATCATTTTACAGAGGAGGAAATGGAGGCTCAGGGAGTTAAGCCCCTGCCTAAGGTCACACAGCCAACAAGCCCCCGTCCGAACCCAGGGCAGCCAGACTCCACAGCCATTCTTCCTGCCGTTCATCTCTCCTCACAGAGTGCGTCCTGCGCGGGGCTCAACTTCTAGCCTGTACCTAGTTCCAACAGGCAGGCAGCACAGTCCCTCTCCCTGACATCTCCCACGGGTGTGACTCGTGCCTCCTCCACGAGGCTGGCGCCTGCCCCCTGCCTCCCATTCCTTCCTCCTCCTTCCCCATGGGCACAAATGGCCCTGCAGGACGCCAGCGTCTGCATTCCTGGAGCACATGCCCAACTCAGGCCCACTAAGGAGGATCCTGAGTAATTCAGCCCATAAATCATGGCCATTGTGAATTTCCCTTTTAGCCACAGGCAAAGTCAAACTTTTCCTTCCCCCACTGTAGTTAACCACTCTTTGTTCACTGTATCTCTTTCAGCTCCGTCTGGCTGGGGGCCAGCTCTCAATTATTAATTAATCTGGGAGGCGCAGGTTGCATTCCTGGCCACCTAACCACTTCCTCCTCGGTGGGGAACTTGCAGGCAGGGCCTTTTGAGTTACATCAAGCGTCTCACAACATCCCAGCCCTGTCTTGTGGCCACTGCTGCCAGCAGGGACGTCTAAAACCAGAGTTAAAAATAACAGCAGAAAACCCGAATACCCAGAAGTCACCCTTCCCAGCTCCATCCCAAAGCACCGACCCAACCTGCATGCCCCCATCATCATAAAGCCACGATGCACCTTGGTTTCTCTTGTCTGTGAAGTGGGGAGATGGGCCAGACGCGGTGGCTCACGCCTGTAACCCCAGCACTTTGGGAGGCCGAGGTGGGCAGATCTCCTGAGGTCGGGAGCTCAAGACCAGCCTGACCAACATGGTAAAACCCCGTCTCTACTAAAAATACAAAAATTAGCAGGGTGTAGTGGCGGGCGCCTGTAATCCCAGCTACTCGGGAGGCTGAGGCAGGAGAATCGCTTGAACCCGGGAGGCAGAGGTTGTAGTGAGCCAAGATCGTGCCATTGTACTCCAGCCTGGGCGACAGAGTGAGACTCCGTCTCAAAAACAAAACAAAAAAAAAAAAGAAAGAAATGGGGAAATGTTCCCCCATGGAGTAAGGCTGTGGTGTGTGTGTAGGAAGCGGGTAATCAGCGGAATCAGCAAGCCCTCCCCTCTAGCCGGAAAGGGAGACACCAGGGCGTCAGCAGCCGTCCTGAGCCTGGGCCAGAGCAGTCGCTGCTTCTCACCTTATCCACTCACTTTCTCCTCGCTGGATGAAGGAAAGTGCCAGGCGGCTGGGGTAGAGGTGACAGCATGGGTGAGGGCTTCGACTCAGCCTTATTAAAGTCATTCAAGCATCTTCAGAGGTAGTGAGGGAGAGGCCAGAAGTATGACCCCTCTTTGCTGGGTCAAGTTTTCGGGAGGCCTTCGCATGGACAAACACCCCGAAACACAAAGGGACCAACCCTGGTGTGAGATGGAGCCCTATGGCGGTGAAACCCGGGGTGAAATCTGAGCAGTGTCTTTAATTCCTAAAAGTAATAAAGGGCTTTCCCTCCTTTTAAGTTACAAGTTAGAATGGACACTTGATGTCAGCAGCAACACTGAACCTTTGTCACTAGCTGGATGGAAGACAAAATGAAGCCGTGACATCACAGAAGGACAAAATGACAGAAGCAACCTATCACAGCAAGGACAAACACTTACGTGGTCACTGCGATCCAGTGTCCTAGTCTCCTTTTGGTCCTCTCCCTCCCCTGGACCCACACACAGCTTACAGTATGTCAACCTCACCCACAGTATCCACCGAGCTGTCCACTGTGAGCTCCAAGGACTCAGCACCTTCGGATACAGAGTCTAGGAAAGGTCTTTCCATCTCACGCTTTCTGCCTTCCATGTTGTATCTGCTTTTGATGTGATAAGACAGAAACTTGGCCCCATGTCTTCATATACTCCAGGGAGGAAGGGACGCTTTTTTCTCCTGGCTTCCCTTCCCTAAATACTGAGGCTTTCGGATAAAGCACGCAGCCCACCAAGATAAATCACTGTGCGCATACAATAAAGTACCATTAATTAGGACTCATAAATCCAGAGTCTGTAATAATTCCGAAAGCAGCTGGGTCGAAGTTAAAAAAAAAAGTTTTGATAAACAAATGCAAAATATAAATAAGGTTCAGGAGAACTGTTTATCCTACTAGCACTGTATAAACAACTGGCATACCAATGACAAATCGCTCTTATCTGTTCTCGAAAGCAGATCTCTGCATGACCTCTAACAGGAAATATTATCCTGTTAGTATCACAGTGTACGGTATTTGGAAGTCACAAAACCTGGTTTCTTAGACAGTATCCTTTCCAATCGCCCACCACCCAGCCAGCCTGAATTGGTGAGGAGCCCCTGAACTGTCAGTCTTGTTGCTCTGTGTATCTGGAAAGGAAGCCCTGTGGATGGCTGAGGCTCCCCTGCCATGCTGTGGTACTCAGGGCTGCCCGGGAAGGAGCGGCCAACATGCCACCCAGTTATCTCCATGCCCATCTTCAAGAAGCAGCGTTCCCTAGGGCGTCTGGCCAGGGGACCCTGCCAACACAGGTATTTCCAAACGGGCAGGGTGGGGCCCCACCCCTGAGTGGAAACCCCTCAGGCGTCAACTGCAGTAGGTAAACCAAGGACAGCCCACGTTTGCGGCTTCCTTGATGATTTCCTCGTTAGCTGGGCCCCAGGTTCTCTCCCTGGGAGGAAGCAGCATTTCCAACCCTGGGAGGGACAGTAATAGTAATGAAGAGGGGGGGAGGGGCCCCAGATAAGCTGGGGAGTGTGGAGTGGCAGGAAGAGGCCCTGGGCGAGGTGGTGAAGCCATCGAGTGGAGATGGTGCGTCGGTCCTGGCCCGAGAGGAACAGACTGCAAGGCCCCAGAGAGGTGGGCAGGGGGCCAAGCTGGAAATACCGAGGGCTGCTCCAGTTTGAGCAGACTGCCCTGCCAAGTCAGGGAGGCGGCACTGACAAGAGAATGGCAGGTTCCGGCCGGGCTGGTCCCCAAGGGCACCGAGTCAGGAGCAACCGCCTGTGTCTCCGGGCACGTGGGGGATGGAGCTATGCCAGGGAGACCCAGAGCCGCCAGTCTCCCCAGGGTGCCCCTGTCCTGGTGCCACCCTGCAGCCCACTGGCCTGAGGACCCCTGAGGACTGCAGAGCTCCTCCAAGTGGCACACTGACCTTGCGCAGGGAGTCAGGCCTGGCCACCAGGCTGGAAGACTGCCCTTCTCCCTCCACCTTCCGTCTCCTAGTTCTGGAGGTGCTCAGCAGAGCTCACCGAGCCCACCGCGCAAGGGGGCCCTGCTGCCGCTCGCCTTGAGGGCACTTTGGACAGCTTCTGGCTCAACAAGACCCTGACCGCACCCACTGGGTGAAGGAAGCAGCCTCAGAAGGGGATCCCAAGACTGGTAGGGATTTCCGTGCTGTGTCCTTTGGGGATGACGCCTCCTTTGGGACAGGGAAGCCAGGTGTATTGGTGAACTTTTAATCTCTCTCTACCAACTCCTCTGCGTCTTCCCCTTGGGCTTCAAAAACTGCTATCAGGTAAGACCAACAACACTGCAGTTGGGGCTTGGCACTGGGCACACACCCTGCCAGCAGATGGGCATTCTGCCACAGACACCATGGGTTCTGAAGATGACCCTTCATCGACGGTACAGTTTGGTGGGAAGGATTCTTCATCTGTATGTCTGGAATCTGAGCATCCACCAGGTTCAGCCCTCTTTTCCCTCATGGCGTTTACTCGAAAACCAGCAGACCCACCAAGAGCCACTTCCCATCAGGTCCTCCTTGCTGGCGTCTGACCACCTCTACCTCCCCCAAAGCCCCTCTCCAGAGAGTGCTCCCGCCCCCCCCCCCGCCACGGATGGCTGCCCAGGCCTTGAACACAGAGAGCTCCACCCAGAAACCCTGGAAGCAAATTCCCTGAGGCGAAAGACTGGGTAGGATGTTTTCGAGAACCCTTCATTGTGGGTTTGGGTTTCAGCCAGCAGAAGCGCCCCTGAGGTGCCAGAGAGGCATTTCCTTGGGAGACTGGACCCCTGTCACCTGCTTGCTAAGTGCCTACAGTGTGCAAGGATGTACCCACGCAGGCACACGGGAAGAACGATGGATGCCGTGGCGAGGGAGGACCGGAAGTGGAGAGAGGAGAAAATAATGCAGGAGTCCAAGGAAATCAAGGAAATGTGTTTCTGTAAACATCACTCCTTCCTGCCGGTCAGTTCCAAGTTTCTTTAGTGGGCGATACACGCATTAGTTTTTTCTCTCACATCGAAATAGCCCTCCCTCAGACTGGAAGAGGAACACAGACATTTTTTGCTGCTGGCCTGCAGGAGGTGAGCAGTCGCCCAGGGCTGAGCTGACTGCAAGCCTGGAGACACCCCAGCCTGGGAGTTCTGAGTGTCACTTCCCTGCTCCCAGTTCAAAATGGACTCTGGTGTCTGAGGAATCCGCACACCACCCCAGTGGGCGATGTGACTGTCACGGGGCGAGGTGGGCATGCCACCCTTGGGTTGGCAGAAGCTCAGAAAACTACAGGGTGCTGTGGAAAGCACTGTCGAGCAGCAACGGCGTGCGTATTTCAAAGAAACCTGGAGGAAGTCAGGGGAATCTAAAGCATTCCTTGGGAACGTCTGGGCTGGAGATCATTCGGCCTGACCTTCTCCCTTTACAGAACAGGGAACTAAGGCTCAGAGAGCAGAGATCACTCATCCAGGGTCATCCAGGAGGGTAGGGCCTTACAGCTAGCGCTGCTGCCTCCGAGGAAGGGCCCCCGTCCTAGATACCACCAGGCCCAAGGAACGGAGACAAATAATCCTGGTGAGTCCAGCCAACATGAATTATTTTTGCAAAATGGTCTGTTTATTTGTTCTTGTGGGTGGAAGGGAGAGAGCCTTTCCTCGCGTTGCCGTCGGAACAAACCCCCGCCTGTGCCTGAGAAGTGACCCGCCCCGGCTGGCCAGCACCACCACTGACTCTCAGGCAAAGGATGTGCGTTGCAAAAATGGGGCAAAGTTTCCTATTTTGAAGATAACATTGTAAGACAGGAAGTCTGAGAGCACAGCTTGGTTTCTAGAAAGCCTCTGCACACCCGTTCACAACCCCTGGCATTGTACGGGGCTGCTAGAGATCCAGAGGCTGAGGGTGGGGTAGGAGGGATGGGGACAGTGCTAGGAAGTGACAGAAGCCACAGACCAGGTGAGAGCCCAGAGAGGGGTTTTCCCGGCTCCCAGCCTCACTGGGCCTCATGGGTATGCAGACGCCCCTCTGAGTTCCAGCTTCTTCAACTGAAAAATAAAAGAATTAAAAGAGGCAGTGTTTCTCCTGCCCTGGTGTCCAGATTCCCAGGCCCCGCCCCTGGAGATTCTGATTCATGGGTCCTGGGTGGAGCCCGGGAATCTATGTTTTTAACAAGATTTAGGAGGCCCCTTTTCTGACTCTGACATGTCATGATCCCTTGAGAGGAGGGTTCAACGGCCTGGCACAGTGGGGAGGGAGCTAGCTTCCTCCAGGCAGGGATGACAAGGGCAGGAAGGAGACCAAACCAAGTTCACTTCCTAGCATGAGATGGACATGGCTGGTCCCAGTGCCAAGCCTGGGAGACTGGCCGGGAAGGCGACACTCTGGAGCCGTCGCGGATGGCCCTGATGAGTATGTCTGGGTGTGTTTGAGGACAGGCCCTTGGGACAGTGTGCACCTCCCTGTGGGATTTGGAGTCAAGGCCCACAGTTCAAATCCTAGCTCTGCCACTTCCTAGCTGTGTGTCCGGGATGAATGCCTCAGCCTTTCTGGGCCTCAGGTACATGAGACTAGGAGCAGCCATGAGGATGAATCATTACAAGGCAGCTGAAGTATTAACCGCTGACAAGTCCTTCAAGCCTGCCATGTGCCAAGCACACCCTAGTTCTCACAACCACCCTACAACATAGATGTTCTCAATTTTCAAAGTCACCGGTGATGTGGGATTCACAAACATCCAGTCTGACTTCTGCTCTGGCATGCAGTCTTCCCCCAACGCTGCCTTCCTTCCCTTCTCTGGATTCCACAGACACTCCCTAGCACCCATGACGGGCACTGCTCTGCATGGGGCACCAGGAGACCGAGACACATCTCCGCCAGCAAAGCTCCAAGTCCGGCAGGAAGAAAGGGCGTGACCACAAAACAGCATTACAAATGAGGGCAGCGAGGCAAGGAGCAGAGAGACATCACATCCATCTAGAAAGGAAGGTTAACAATCAGGGATTCAAAGGCTGAGCTCAGTGGCAGGGACGGTGGGAGGGATGGGGAGGAAAAGTGGCATTCCAGGTGCGGGGAACGGCATGAGCAGAGGCTCACAGGCAGAAGACAAGGCCAGAATGGTCTCATTTGACCAGACTGCAGAACCTCATAAGGGCTAGTGAAGAACAGACCTCGCAAGGCCCTGATTATCTGGCCAGGATAAGCACCTGTGTTGTGGGCACAGGGATGGCAAGGTGTTGAGCAAGGAGAGCCAGGACCCAATCAGTTCCCAGGTTCAGGTATGCACACCCCAACAGAGGGCAGGGACCCTGCTCACACTGCCTGTGGGTCTCTGGATCCCACCTGGTGCTGACAAGCGGATGCGAATAATAGTAGAAGACAGGCGGATTCTACGAGTGCAAATTTTAGGACTGTATAAAGCACTGAACATTCAGAGCTTTTGTTCCTGGTCTTTACTTGTGAAGCCTATTCAGAGGTAAGACAGACCACTCTAGTTTAAAAAATAAAAGGAGTGGGCCAGGCACAGTGACTCATGCCTGTAATCGGAGCACTTTGGGAGGCCTGGGAGGGTGGATCACAAGGTCAGGAGTTCGAGACCAGCCTGACCAACATGGTAAAACCCTGACTGTAGTAAAAACACAAAAAATTAGCAGGATATGGTGGCACACGCCTGTAATCCCAGGTACTCAGGAGGCTGAGGCAGGAGAATCGCTTGAACCCAGGAGATGGAGGCTACAATGAGCCGAGATTGCACCACTGCACTCCAGCCTGGGCAACAGAGCAAGACTCCATCTCAAAAAATAAAGAGAAAGAAAAAAATAAAGAAAGAAAGAAAAGGAGTGAACGAAGATCCAGCAAAGTACAGCAGACGAGCATCTATAAACATATGCATATGTACATCATCAAATTTACTGCGCTGCATGCAATTCACAATTGCAAACACATAGAACCAACCTAAGTGCCCATCAATCAATGAGTAGATAAAGAAAAAGTGGTATTCCGAATACTACCCAGCCATAAAAAGGAACGAAATAATGTCCTTTACAGCAACTTGGATGGAGCTGGAGTCCATTATGCTAAGTGAAGTAACTCAGGAATGGATATCCAAATACTGTATGTTCTTACTTATAAGTAGGAGCTAAGCTATGAGGATGCAAAGACGTACAGAGTGATATAACGGACTTTGGGAATTTAGGGGTAGCAGGGAGGATGGGAGGAGGGTGTACTACATATGGGGTACAGTGTACACTGCTCACGTGACAGGTGTACTAAAATCTCAGAACTCACCACTATACAATTCATCCATGTAACCAAAAACTACTTGTACCCCAAAAACCACTGAAACAAAAAAGGTTTACTGTGTTGTTCATGAATATTCCTCTCTCTCTCTCTGTCCACTAGCTCTGTCCACTTTTGAAAGCATGATTATAAAGCCCCACTTTTCTGGGGTTTTATCAAATTCTCTTGTTTCTGTCCATTTTTGATTTAGGTATTTCAAAGATACGTTGTCAGATGTACAAACATTCTTGATTATTACACCTTACAGGTCGTTTTGGTTTCTATATAAATAAGGAATCCGCACAAGAGAAATCTGGCGCCAGCTGTTTTTATCGACTTCTGCGGGAACGCAGGCATACGCACTGTTTTATGTATTATCTACAGATGTTCTCGGGCTGCAGTGGCAGAGCTGAACTGTTGCAACAGAGGCTGTGTGGCCTGCAAAGCCTAAAACGTTTACTGTCTTTTTTACAGAAGAAGTTTGCTCTGAACTCTGTAGAATATGCCTCTCGGTTCCTGCTTTTTTGCCTGGAATTTTATTACTTCATATGAATATTGCTCCTCTTGCTTTTTCTTTAGCATTGACTAGTAAGTCTTCTCCTCATTCCCTTTAGTTTCAACCTTTCTCCATAATTTTATTAAGGTGTGTCTCTTCTAGATTAGCGTGTAGCTGGATGTATAAAGACAAAATCTGAGAGCATTTCTTTTTGTTTGTTTTTGGAGATGGAGTCTCACTCCGTTGGCCAGGCACGATCTCGGCTCACTGCAACCTCCACCTCCCAAGTTCAAGTGATTCTCCTGCCTCAGCCTCCCAAGCAGCTGGGACTACAGGCACCTGCAACCATGCCTGGCTAATTTTTGTACTTTTAGTAGAGACGGGGTTTCACCACCTTGGTCAGGCTGGTCTCGAACTCCTGACCTCAGGTGATCCGCCCACCTCAGCCTCCCAAGTGCTGGGATTACAGGCGTGAGCCACCGTGCCCAGCCCCAAGAGCATTTATCTTTTAATAGATTATTTTAACACATTCATATTTATTGTTATGAGTATTTGGACCTGCCATGCTGTTCTATGTTTTTTGAAATTTATGTTTTGTTGTTGTTTCCATCCTGCCGAGCTTTGGAACTCCCTCTCAGGAAAACAGTGGGATGGGGAAGAAAGAGAGGCTTCTGCTTTAGCAGTATGTTTAAATTCTATATAGAGAGAATGTCACTACATTACTTGCATAATTATGTATTATTTCATATTAATAATAAAAAAGAGTTTTCAAGAACCAAGAGTTGCGAGTGTACAAAGATTTTCTATGATTAATTCTCAGGTCAACAAAAGTTCCAGTCACACTTTCCTGCCACTGTGTCCACCCACAGACACACAATGACAACAACTTTCTATCCATGGAGTAAATGTGGAGTTTGCTTTAAGGAGAAAAGCAAGAGCTCCCACTCCATCAGACCAACAAGAAGCTGGCCCTTCTGGGCTTTGCTGGTGGCCACGGGAAAGTGCTGTCTGAGGCAGGCACACATGCCTGAGAACTATCCCTGCTGCCCCTGGTCAGGCCACGAGCACCACGTCTGCAGAGCCTACCCGTGGTGCCCAGGACGCCCAGTGTATTCCATGCCACTCTGTTCTCCTGCCAGCACTTCCTTCAAGGCTCGGTGGACATTCTGGCATCCAGGCTGTGCGAGCAGAATGCGGTGCTCAGGGAAGCCCTGGCCAGACCCGCTCCAGGCACTGAACTGCTGCCCTCGTGCCTCTGCCAGAGGAGGGGGACCCACCTTCAGAATGCTCGTCAGCCCTCCCCAGAGTGTCAGAGCCAGGCAGGACCTCCAGGAGACTTCGGGACAAGGGCCAGAAGGGGCCAGCATCAGGGCAGAGCAGCCCCCCACCTGGGAAGCAGGGAGACCCAGCCTGAGGGTCCCGCTGGATGCCCCTCTAGAGTAAGCCTGGGTTCAGCTCTGCCTCCTGCCAGCCCACACCATCTCTGGCCTCTGCTCACTCTCTGGGCTAAATAATGTGTCCACTCTCCCAAGTCCACATGAACCCATTATTCTGGGGGACTCCTCCTTAAAGAAAGGGTGGCTGCAGGGGGTCCCCAAGCCAAAAGGAAAGTGGTGTTTCTTGTTATGTCTGATACCCCTAGATACCAGCTTCACTCCTTCAGAGGCAGGCCGGGCTGCACACCACGCCTCCTTCTGTACCCTGGGTATCAGAGTTGGCAGACGGTGAGGATGTTTAGTGCTCCCTGGACGTCTGCTGTGTTTGGTGTGTCTTGCACCAGCCCCCTCTATTAGATCCTATGGCATTGCTGCGAGATGAGGACTATCACCTACACTACAGATGGGGAAACTGAGGCTCAGGGAGATTAAGCAATGTCCTCAGGACACAGAGCTAGTCAGCAACAGAAGCTCCCCGTCGCTAACTCCAAGCCTAGGGACTCCCAGCTGGAGTTTTTCCACTGCCCCACAACCGTCTCAGGGAGACATGAGGCAGGATTTCCCTCCCAACACACGATCATCGGGCCCCAAGCTCCCTGTCGGGGAGGAGGAAGGAGTCTTCCCAGGGAGGATAAACAGCCAGAGCAGCCAAAAGGGTAGCATCCCCCACCCCCACCCTCACGTCTGTGCAGGGGACACAGCTCATGCTGCAAACCACTCCGCCCCGAACTGTGTGACTTTAGGCAAGCTGATTCCCCACACTGCGCTTTGGTTCCCTCAAACCCAAGACGATTTGGTGTCCTATCGGGAACTCTGGCGTCCCTTCTGGCCCCACCAGTCCAACCTCCACTGGCAGATTCTGCCATGTGTATGGGACCCTCCCCTTTGCGGGTATGTGGGACGGAGGGGAGGGCAGACGGAACGATGGAAAACAAATATTTTCAAGGGATGGGAGTAAACACCACTGTTGGCATGGCAGCCGGTGGAGCTGCTGAACTAGAATCCTGAAACCGTTAAAAATAGGAAAAGAAACGGTACAGTTCACATATTTTGCAAAGCTAAGTTAAATCAACATCTGCAAAAAATATCCCTGTTAAACGGAATAGCAGGATTTCATTAAGTAAATTGCAAGTTGGCAAAAATTCTGAAAGAAAGGGGAAAAGCCACGGGCTGGCCTGTAATTTAAACCTTATTTTAACTGTGACAGCATGACTGCAAAGGGCTCCATTTCCAAACTAAAGGAAAAAAATAAAACCTAAAAAATAATTTTTTTTTAAAGGGCCTCCTGCACTCTCAGGCACCCCCCACTCCCAGCTTCCACGTACCCACAATATTTTCAGTAATTATAATGTTACCTAGTTTTCCCATGGATACAACAAATGAGGGACAGAGAGAAGGGGGAGGTGTGGGGAAGAAGGAGGAAAAAGTGAACACACAGACAAAGTCACCATTGTCACCTCTAATTAGGTTTTTTTTTTTTTTTACCAAAATGGCTTGAAGCATAGAACTCTGGGAATCTTTTCCTTCCTCCAGGAGGCCTTTCTGTTTAACCCCACTGTGGGTTCCCCTGGCACGAAGCCCCATACAGTGGTAGGGGCCAAGCCCAGCTCAGCCCAAGGAGGAGACTGCCCCCTTCACTTGCTGGGATGACCCCGCTACTCACCTCGGGCAGGCTCCTCCCCGCCTGAGCCTCAGGTCCTCAGCCCTGGAATGGGGTGGCAACAGTAGCCATTGCCAAGACCCTGGAGTACCAGCAGATCAGTGCTGGCACTGCTCTGGAGGACAGGAAAGCCCTTTGAAAAACCCAGAGCACCCAAAAGTCCAGGGACAAGCTTGGGGCTCTTCCACCTGAAGCCCAGGTATGCAGATGGCTGCAGGAGCAATTGCATGGACCTGTAAGCAATTGTGGACACAGCCTTCAACACTCAAGATCCTGCCCTACATCCTCTACTGAGCACTGTACCCTCTCCCCTCACAGCTAAAACCCAGGGTTCCCTGCATCAGTCCCTGGGGTGTCTGTCATTCAAGGATGGTTCAATATCTAGAATATGCTTCTCATAAAAGAAACTTGAGCAGAAGGGATCATCTATCTGGTTGTTAAAAAATCTGTTTTCTTATTTAGCAATGGAACACACACTTACTTCTCTCCTCTCATAAAGAATCTTACTGTTGATGGATGCAGCAAACCACCATGGCACATTTATATCTATGTAACAAACCTGTACATTCTGCACATGTACCCCAGAACTTAAAGTACAATTTAAAAATAAACAAAAGAATCTTACTGTTAACCCTCATATCTAAAAAAGGCAATGTAAAGCCAGCCTATCACGCTGGCCGGGCCTGTGAGTCCATGACAACCTGCCTGGCCCCATCCCGTGAACAAACAGAAATTTTTGCTGGATCCTCAAATTGGTGGTGACTCTTCAACATGGCAGTGGTCCTTTGTACTGGGCCATGACTCCTCCCCATCACCCCCACACCCTTATGAAGGCCTTGAAGGATAAAGACAGCACTGGAACCAATAAACAGCTTTTTTTTTTCTGTACACAACTGATCTGCTGGCCGTTTCCAGAAAAAAACAAAAATGGACTGCGCGAGAGTGTGCAGTAATTTACAGGCCCAGAGAAGGTCCGGTGCTTGCCTAAGGTCACACAGCAAATAAGCAGCAGAGGAGAGGATTACAGGTAAGAATAAAGCAGCCTATCCCTCAGCCCCTACTGGGGCCGAGGTGAGACACATAGTACCCCCAGCCCACACAGCCTCCCCTTACCTAGCACCACTACCTCTGCTGGGAGCCACAAAGCCTTTTTCTGTCCTTTTCACTATTGTTTTAAATGGACTTTTAGGTCCCACCCTGTTGGGAGCTAAAAGTTGACATGTGCCTTTCTTCTGAGCCTCAGTGAATCCATCTGTAAAATGGGGATTATAATTAATCATATTTCATCCTCAGGATGGTTATAAGGATTCTGGGAGACGCTCTGCATAAAATGCCCAACTCTGTGCTGAACAGCTGGTAGGCACTCATTCTGCATAACCCTACAAAGCCCAGCACTGAAGGCACTCAGAGAAATCACTAAACGGTATGGAAACGAAAATAAATGAATCCTACCCACCTCGTAGTATCAATGCTGAGGGACAGAAAATGGGCACATGCATTCCCCGAGCGCCTGCCTGGTACCACTGGTTGTACTTCATGAGGGGCCTGGGTAGACGTTGTGTGTCCACGTGCAAGTGGAAGGTGGTCAGGGGAGGCTGTTTAGAAGGTATAAGTATGAACCCCTGATTACTGCAAAGCTCAGTCCAGTCTTTCTGGAGCACAGGAAGAGCCTGCCCATTCCCCAGGCAGTGACACCCGGAGCTAGGCAAAGGTCTGACCTTTCTGCAAGTGTAAGTTTCAGCTTGACCCCTGCCTTTAATTTGAGAGCACAAGCGAGAGGTTGGCTCACTTATTGAGAGTGGCAGAGGCTGAAAAAGTCCAGAGAATACAACCGAGTCAGGTGGAGAGACCGGAGGAACGAGAAATGTGCCCTTGTTTTTGAAGACCAGGTAGCCACAGCATCCATTTATGGAGCACTTCCTATGTGTATTCTCAACTCAATCCTGAGATGGGATTTTTACTTTTACAAAGCAGGGCAGATGAGCCCGTCACCACCCACCTACATGTCACTCATGTAGAGCTGACATCTGAACTTGAGCTCCCAGGTACCCTGTACACTGCCCTTTGGGGCCTCTGAGGGCAGGCAGTGCCAGGAAGCTGGCAAAGAAATGAAACCCAAGTCATCCAGCTGGGGCACCCCTGAGCTAGGACCGAGGAGTCCTGGCTCCCTGTCTGGGGCTCTTTGCCTCAGACCTAAATCTCCAAAAGAGTGATAAAGTCCTGCAAGAGGAGGAAGAAAAAAATGTAAATTTCTTCTTCAAGTTCAATGAGGATCTTTGAGGAAGGGAGGCCTGCGTTGTGCAAGGTGGGGAGCAAGTATTAGATCCCATTGGCCCTCCTGCCATGGGAGAGGGCTAGAAAACCCACAAGGGTCACTCCTGGTTCTGCCCAGTTCCTAGTATGGTATGACTTTGAGTAAGTCGTCTTCCTTCTCAGAGCCTTGGTTTCTCCATCTGCAGAATGGACTCAGGCCCAGAAATAAGATCCTTACAAAAGGCCACCCAAGGGAGCCAAGGCAGGAGGAGGGGACAGGAGATGAGATGGTGCCCAGAGCAGCAGTGCTGAGTGTTACAGGAACAAGGAGGTGCCACTGGGGCTCCTTGGAGATGGCCCAACGCACGAGGACTCACATCTGCCCAGATCTCTGTGACTGGGGTGACAGGAGGGCAGGCTGGGGTATGACAGGCTGTTGGCACTGGGATGGACACTGGGATGTCCCCACCCCTCCCTGGACACGCCCTCTTACAGGACCATCACCTTTCCCACATCCCAGATCCTAAAAGTGCTGCGAGGCTCTGATCAGGCCTCAGGGGCCTCTGTGGGAAATGCTTGGGAGGCTGCCGAGAAGAGGAAGGAAGACGAGGGGCTGCGAGACTCCAAACAAGCCTTCTCGCCTCTCTGGGGCCCTTCAACTTCACCTGCAAATTGGCAATAATTAACGCATAATTACAACCTTCCAAGCGTTGTATGTCGCAAGAATTCAGTAAGACAGCACACTGAAGGCACATAGCACATGTGCGCCTTTGGTAAATGCTACGACTGTCCCCTACGCCTTCTCCCTGGATGCCCCTGCTGTTCTCTGCACTAAACATCACCTCCTCCGTGAAGCCTTCCCACACTTACCTAGACAATTCTGCTGGGTTCCTGTAGCAAAATGTTCCGATCTTTATAAGAGCTTTCTGTATTGTTTTTTTTAATTTTTAAGTTTTTTAAAAGAGATGGGGACTCACTCTGCTGCCCAGGCTGGAGTGAAGTCGCAGTCATAGCTCATTGCAGCCTTGACCTCCCGGGCTCAAGCAATCCTCCCACCTCGGCCTCCTAAGTAGCTGGGTTACAGGCATGTGCCACCACATCCCGCTAATTTTTAAATTTTTCTGTAGACACAGGGTCTCGCCATGTTGCCCAGTCTGGTCTTGAACTCCCAGCCTCAGTAATCCTCCCACCTCAGCCTCCCGAAGTGCCGGGATTAAAGGTGTGAGCCACTGCACCCAGCCCTAAGTATGTATTTTTAAATTATGAGTCTGCTTCCGTTAAACTGTGAGCATTTTGACAGCAGAGGCAAGAGCCGGTAGAGTGACCCAAGACCATCTATCCTAGTGGAAGAACTCAAAACACCCTCCAAAGTCACACAGAGAGCCAACGCCAGACCTGGCCTTGAATCTGAATCTTCTGAGCATGAGCCCAGGGCGCTCTCCCCTGAGACTCCCCTCCAGCAAGATCTGTGGTCTGTCAGAAAGTGGGGAGGGCCCCCACAGAGGCAAAGCTGCCAGCACCGGCCCCGGCCAAACTCACCCCAAACTGACCTACGGGAGTCCCAGAGTCCTGAGACCCAGAAAAGATTCCTGGGCCTCAATGACTCCAGCTTGAAAGTGGGCAATGCTCTTTCAACCTCCCTCAATGGTTTCCCTGAGGAGCAAGTGAAAAGCTGGATTATTAACTGCCTGAAAAAAAAAACGGGGTGCCATTAAATGAAGGGATTTTTATTATGTTTGTAAGCAACTATAATAAAACATACTTTACATAGCAGCTTCCTACGGAAGGAGTAGGAGGAAAGGCAGGCTGGCCCTCCAGGGCCCAACTCCAATCCTGGCCGTCACTAAGTCACCGTGTGACTTGGAGAAGTCAGTGGTGTCTCTGAGACTGTTTCCTCCTCTCAACAAAACAAAGGTTTGGTCTGGCCAATCGCCAAAGTCCCTCCAGCTTTGACATCCTGCTCTGTGCCTGGCACTGTGCAGGTGTCGGGGGGTAGAGCGGACAACTCAGGCGTCTAAGCTCTGGTGAGTCAAACATGTGGCACAATGACCCACTGAAGACAGGGTGAGGGCTGTAGCCAGAGCATGGCCAGCCACCTCCTCCCACCACTGGCTTCACACTTTGCTCTGACCTTGACACGGGCCTGTCACGTCAGGAAAGCAGTGTAGACTAGGGACTCAGGAGACCAGGACTTGGGGTCTTAGTTTCTATGGGCCTCAGTTTCCCATTGTGGAAGAGGCCTCGATAGACCCATCCAGCCTGCCACCTCACAGCCTGATGGGAGGGCCAGGGGAGGACATGCGCTATTGGCCAGGAAGGGAAGGGAATAGGAATGAATAGTCCTGGGCATCTACTATGCGCTCACACCAGGCACTGTTCATGGACTACCATTCAAGGCTCACAATCGGTGGGCAAGTAGGCTCAACAGCTTCTCCAGGGCCACTGGCTACCAAGAGGCCAAGCTGGGACTGGCCCCACCTTCAGATTCTGGAGTAGGAGGTAAAGGCGGCAGGTCTGAGCCCTCTAAGCGAAGATGATCACCACCATCACCCTCTGACTTCCTGCAGAATAAGGCTCAACATTTTGCAAACTGCTTTTACCCAGAGAACCTCAGGCACGGGACTTTCTCGGTATTTGTTCTCCAAAGGGTGGGGGCTTGCTGGGTGCCCCTTTCCTTAGAACAAACTACTCCTCTAGGAGACCAGTGCGGGGGATGGGGGAGTCTGGGTTACTCTCGGTCTGGCACGTGGAGGCCCAGCAAACACACTTCTGCGGCATGCCACGCCGCTCACATCCCTCGGCCCCCACCAATTCCACGCAAATGCCGACACCTGCTTTTGTCCTTGGACCCACCCTGCCTGCAAGCGGCTTGTTGTGCCTGAGTGCTGGGAAGTGCCAGGAACAGATGCTCCAGGAGTGGCGGATTCATACCCTAGCTCCCTGGCCCCTCAGAGAGGATAGCTGGGGTGAGTTCTGCGTTGCTTCCCCAAGTTCCCAGCAGGACTCGGCTCCACCTGCCCACAGAAGAAGCTGGCTTGAGAATGCTGCCTGCTCTGGCCCCTTCTCTTCCCTTCCCAGCACTCTCCTAACTGCTGTTTCCTGGGTCAACCCCCCGCCTCTATGAACTGTGCACTCGAATTTTTGGTGTGAGATCTGCTCCTGGGGACACTCAAACTAAGAAAACCTCCTCTTGGCACCAAATAAATTAAAGCACAGGCAAGCCCACGTTCCTCAAAAGATGGGAAGCGCCGTGAGAACAAGGCTCAGGTCCTGTCTGCTTTGTACCCCACACTAAGTACCAGGGCTGGGCTCACAGGAGGTTCCCTTAAATGGGGCAAAATGAACTGGATGAGTCATTCAATGAGCATTCACTGGCCACACGGAATGTCCCTATCTTCTGAAAATACAGGACATTTGCCCTTGTCCTCAAGGTGTCCCCAGTCTAACTGGGAACTAAGATATGCAACAGTTTATGAAGACACCCACAAAGAAAAAGGGGTTTGGTACCAAAGGGGCTTTCCTAGGCATCTAGATTTGATGTCTCTGTCTTACTCAGCGGTGACTAGCCCAAGGTCACTTTGCTCTGCTGTCTATCTGTCAAGACAGACCTCAAGCCATTCCAGGGCAGGGTTGCAAATAAGCCTCCCTGTGTCCCCCACGGCAGCCCACAGGGTAAGCTGGCAATCAGTACAGGGCCACTGGTTAAGCTCTGAGGAAAGAACGTGTCTGTGAGGGCTGTGTGTGCTTCCCATGTGTACACATTAACCTCGAAGGACAAAGCCTCACCAAGGCTGGAAAACGTGCTGAGGACACAAGATCTTCCCTTTCCCTCTTCGGAGCCAAATCCAATCTGTCAGTAGGCTCCACTGTCCGGGCAACTTTGAACAACTGTCCACGCACAAAGACTCGATTCCAGCCTACAGAAGGGGGTGCCACGGGGGTCAGGCCTCCCTGGGCGGGTATCAGCTGAGCTTAGAATCACAGAGTCCCTGGACCCAGGAGGATTCAGCCAGGCACCTTCCACCACGCACTGAGCTCACCGGGCACAGGAAGTGCCCAGTGATCACTGTGTCTCTGCCCCCTAGTTTCCTAGACCTGCAAGGGCCCTCTGGAGTTTCCACTCCAGTAAATTTTTTGGTTGTTTTGACATAGGATCTCTGTCACCCAGGCTGGAGTACAGCAGAGCTATCATATCTCACTGCAGCCTCCAACCTTCTGGGCTCGACTTTGCTGCCATCTCAGCCTCCTGGGTAGGTACATGCCACACGCCCAGCTAATTTTTGTTTCTGTTTTGCTTTTTTTTTTTTGAGATGGAATTTTGCTCTTGTTGTCCAGGCTGGAGCGCAATGGCGTGATCTCGCCTCACAGTGACCTCCGCCTCTCAGGTTCAAGCGATTCTCCTGCCTCAGCCTCCTGAGAAGCTGGGATTGCAGGCATCCACCACGATGCCCGGCTAATTTTTGTATTTTTAGTAGAAACGATGGGGTTTCACCACATTGGTCAGACTGGTCTCGAACCCTTGGCCTCATGACTGGCCCACCTTCGTCTCCCAAAGTGCTGGGATTACCAATTTTTGTATTTTTTGTAGACATTAGGTTTTGCCATGTTGCCTAGGCTGGGCTTGAACTCCTGTGCTCAAGCAGTCTGCCCACCTCAGCCTCCCAAAGTGCTGGGATTACAGGTATGAGCCACCACACCCAGCCCACTCCAGTAATTTTTAACCAAGAAGGCATGACAGAAGCTCCTGGGCAACTGACTGAATCAGACTGGGCACCCGGCAGTGTACTGTTGACAAAGTTCTCCCGGGGCTCTAACCTGAATTCCTGATTTAACAGAGGAGAAACTGAGTCTCGGGGAGGGTGGTGACTGACCCAGGAATCCACAGCTCATATCAAGTCCTGACAAATAAAATATTTTGAAAAACACATCCCCTCTAAGTCTCTCGCTATAGCTTTAAAAGGAAACTCCCCTCGAGTCTCCTTCTCCTGACAGTCTTGGGCAAAAAAGCAAGGTAAGGAACAGCAGGGAAGGGAACAGCCTGGGGAAGGGCAGGAGAAGAGGAACTCCCTCCCCTGAAAGGGCCTTGCAATCTAATGAAGTGAAGAGAGGGAGATTCAGGTGGCAGTTCAAACGCTAATGTTTTAAAGATGAAAGTATGCAATTCAATTAAATGTTTAAATAGTGTTTTCTCATACTAAATCACTGAAACGTCTGTGCATTCCTTGAATTTCTCAGGGCACTGTTCATTTTTATTTATTGTTGTAACCCAATGCCCTTCGCTGCGTGAATGGTGCTATTTGAAGGAAACTTGTTTTGCAAAGGGGAAAGTTGTCCCAGGTCTCTTAAAAGCTTCATTATGTGCACGGTAACCAGGCTCTATTAATAATCCTGGACTATATAGGCGGGCTTACTTTCCATTTAGCATTATATTTTCCACAATTCTGTAAACAGCTCCTCTACACAAACTCTTTTGATATTTAATTCCTCTCTATTTTTTTGCCTAACCACTCTTCTCTCTGGGCCTACTCCTTATTTAAAAAAAGGGAAGAAAGAAATCACCAAGCACACATATTTTTTCAATTAAGCCATGCTTGGTGCCAAAATATATGGATCCCACTAATAGCCATAAGTAATCTTAAGGTCTTTTCCCCAAATATTTTGATTATTTTACAAATCCCCCAAGGAATGTGCTCTTAGGGTGATTTATGGAGCCCAGGGAGGCTCATGACTGGAAGGAGGGGTCTGGCTCCAATGGGGCAAGTTAGGGCATGGGGGTGGCAGTGTGCTGGGGAAGCAGAAGTGGGGTGCAAAGGGCTCTTAGGGAAGACTGTAGGCCATCTTTGCAGGGGTGAGAACGGGAAGGATTAAGGGTTCCTACGTGGGACAGATGGCTGCAGTCAGTCCTGAGGAAATGGTGGCCAGAGCAGAAGTGAACACCTGATGTCCAATAATCCCCAAGTCACTCTAATTGGCCCTGCATTCTAAGGCAGGTGTCTTGTTCAACCTCTATCAAATTTACGCTTCTCATTTTCCAATTATCCTAGGTAGGTATGACTAAGGGGGAAACTCGGAGTCGGTGTCAGAGGAAGCCTAACCTGGTATTCAAAACTACCTGTGAATCAGCTTCAGTGAGAAGCAGCAATGCCAGCAGGCAGACGGGGTGGTGCTAATGCCAGGCAGGCACTGCAATCAGCATCTCCCACCCTGCTGACCATGAAGCCCCTGACACCCCCAAGGGAACACCAAGAAGAGAAGAGGGCGAGGGCCTGCAAAGAGCAGCCTGGAGGGGCAGGCTTAGTTCCCCACGGGGAAGCAGAGTCTGGCCAGAGCCTCCTGCTGACGAAGGGGGTCTGAGTCAAGGCCAGGCTCCTTAGCACCGGCAGGTAAGGCGCTCATGGAGAAGGGTGGGTATGGGGTTCGAAGGCCAGGCCTTGGCAGCCAGAGGCCCATGGCCCACCCACACCCCACCCCGCTGGCCTGGCCATGCAAACTCGGCAAACCATGCAACCTCTGGCCAAGCCTCATTTTCCCCACTTGCCACAAGAATTTCTGTCCTTCTGGCTGGATCCTCTCAGGGAAGATCAATTGGATCAATTAGATGAGTTGGATTATGTTTGTAAAATGAAAATCAAGCCAGAAAGAATTTTATGCATTAGTGCTACCACAGCAAGAACTGACATACTAATGACCAAAAGCACAATACCCCAGAAAATCACCCAAACATACTCTTCTCTTATTAATACTTCAAAACACGATGAACCCTTTGGAGCCCTGGATCACGCCCCCAACTCTGGGGGATTCAGTTCTTCCCCCATGGTCAACTCTGAGTTGAAGGGTCTGGGAATCCCAGGGAGCAGGGGCACTTGCTGGATTCACGTGTGGGCCACTGTAAGTTCCAGTCCAGAAGCGAGCCCTCTGCACTACCTCCGCCGCCTGCTGTCAAATCCAAACTCGCCCCGCCTGGTCAGCTGGGCAGTTTGATTATCACATCCACCAAGGACACAAAATCGGCCACAGCCACAAGTGGCCAGGCCTCCGCTTGACAAAACTCAGAATACAAAAACCTCAGCAGGCACCGCCTCAGCCTCCCACACGCAAGAGGGTGTCTCAAAACAGCAGTTTTCTCTGAACGAGTGAGTGACTTTTAATAAGCAGGTATGCACAGATTCCCCAGCCCCCACCGCCAAGAGCAGGACCCCCCGCCCCACGCTAGTGCAAATCCAGAGAGGAACTTGCCTCTGTGTCAGCAGGGGGAACAATAGGCTGAAGTCAGGGTCCTCGAGGGTGTGGAACAAAGAGCCGGCTTGCAGGGGAGGGAGACCTTTAACTTCCAGACTTTAAACCACACGTCCCAGCCCACACGCCCCACATGCCCCACATGAGAGAGGAGGAGAGTCTATGGGTCGGGCAGCCTTTTGAGGGTTCCAGCTTTGCTGGGGCCAGAAAACCCCCACTTCACAGAGGATTATAGGACAAGAGTCACTGGAGTTGCATGGCTGCCGTGTCCCTTCCAGCAAGTCTAGCAGTTATCATGGAACCTTCCCTCACCTGTACCCGAGGGCTTGGGGAGGCCCCAGGAGGGATGGGCAGAGAGGCTGGTGAGCCCAGTGCCAGCCTGCTCCATGCCCCCCACCCCCAGCACCTGCCGGCTGATTCTAGGGGAGCCTCAGACTCCTATCAGGGACTGCCGGCCAGGCACTAGCACACATCCCCACTGGCCACACTTTCTGCCTGCAGCAGGCCTTTGTCTCTGACTCTCAACTGGTTGTGGGCAGTGGGGACAAGGGAGGGGTGGGGGTACCACAGGGCTTCAGGGGAAAATGGAGAAACTGCAGGGGGCCTCCTCACTTGACGCCCTGTGGTGCTCATGAAGACAGAGAAACAGAGGTGGAGAGAACTCAGAGAGCATCTACCACCCACCCGTTCACTCTGTGGGTGAGCCAGCTGAGGCCCAGAGAGGGAAAGGGACTTGTCCAAGGTCACACAGCAAGCCGGAGGCAGAGCTTGGGCTGGAGCCTAACTCTGAGTCTTATGCCAGGCCACTGCTGTCCCACATGCCCTGAACAAGCAGCGGCACTTTTCTGACACTTGGTGTCCTCGTCAACAAAGTAGCTTCAGTACTCAGATCACCGAAATACCAGGAAAGTCTAAGATGTGTGTTTTTGCCAAAGTAAAAGTGTCCTCCTGGAGTAGGAAGGCCTTTTCCCCTTGGCCTGTGGGGAAGGGGCGTTTAGGGAAACGAGTAGACAGAACAGGAGGGAGAAGACCACTGAGAGCTATTTAAAAGCCGGCCCAGGAAGCGGGGTGGGGGCAGAAGGTATGCCAGCTGGGGTGGGGGCGCTGTGAGAGAGGGGCCTGGGGTAGGCGAGTGGGTATGGGGCTCAAGGCTTAGAGGGCTCGGCTAGAGCTCCAGATTTTAAAAGCAGGATGTGTGGCTGGGGCCTCTCTTCTCTCAAATAAACAATCCACAACCTTATACAAAACAGAGGGGCCGCCAGAGCTGGGTCACCTTATTTCCATACCTCCTGGGGGCGTCACCAGCCACCTAAGAGGGTCCTGCTGAGAGGTTGTGGGGAGGGCAGGGTCCTGGGCTAGAAAGCGGTTACCCTCTGGCCAGAGGTCACCTGGTTGTGGGCAGGCTTGCTGGACGTGTAGGGCTAAATTCTGCCAACTGACCCTCTCCCAGGCCCCATCTTGACCACAGGCACCCAGATTCTTGGCAAGAACCAGAAAGGAGTCCCCAGAAACAAAGTCTAGTCCCTTAAGAAAACTGAGGCTCAGTGAGGCAATTGCCCAGGTCCCATAGGAGCGGCGGACATGAAATCAGCCCCAGACTCTCCACCCAGTGCTTCCTAGCACCTACTAGAGGGACTGACGGTGAGGACTCTGGGCAGCACACCGGCTCATCCCACTTCCCTGCTGGGATCTAGACCTCTCCACCAAGCTTCGTGGATTCATCGGTCCCATAGAGCCTTTGTTCGCTTGGCCAGTATTTATGGCAATGACGAGGTCCTGGGCTTAGGGAGTGTAGCCAGTCATGAACAAGACTCAAACCTTACTTCAAGGAGTTCACAATCATCTTCTGTGGGTAGCACACTGCTCTTTGCTGTTCAACAAACATTCATTGCACATCTAGTCTGCGTGGCCCTGAGCAGGTGCCAGGGACGGAGGTGGATGCAGTGGACGCGGTGGCCATGGCCCCACCCTCAGCCTGGACCTGGGATCTGGTGGTCTTTAAGGTGTTTGCCAGGTGTCCCGACATGCACTGTCTTCCCCCTCGAGGCACATGGAAGCCGCCTGAGGACACAGACCTGGTCTCTACTCTTCAGTCCGTTCCCAGATGGCCTGGCCCGAGGAGGGCCACACAGCATTCACTCAAAAACTGGGAGTAGACTGTTTGCCAAATGCCTCCCTTCCTCTGGCAGGAAGTCGCTCCCAGAGCCGTGGTTTTTGTTTTTTTCGACTCTTTCTGGGCTCGTGGTTTGGAAATAGCAAAGGGTTGTGAGTTACAGGATCCGGGCCCTGTCCTCCAGCGCTGCTGAGAGAAAACGGATACGGCCTTTCCGGAGGGCACTCTGACCTTACATGTGTGTGGCCTTTGACCTGGCAATCCCACCTCCAAGAACATATTCTAAGGATATCACCAATGACGGGCACAAACACATAAGATGCTCACCAAGTGGCCATGTTTTACGATTTGATGATAGTTTGTTTTGAAAAAGTCACTGCAACAACCTAAATATCTAACCCTGGGGGATTGTTTAAGTAAATATGGCACAACCATGACATGGAATACTAAGCAGCCATGAATAATCAGACTACGTGTTGAATTGAGGACGTGGCTTCAGTATTGCTAGGAGGAAACAGGTACAAAACAGCTATATGAATGTTTTCATTTGGCCACATGGAGACCATTTCTACTTCCCATATTTTGCTAAGAAAGAGGATGACATGAAAAATAACATCCACATAATTTTAAGAATAATAATTATTTTCTTTCGGGGTGATTTAAGGGTAATTTGATTTTCCTTTGTGCTTTTCTTGTTTTCTAAATGATCTGCATGAATCATGTATTACTTTTAATAAAAAAAGAAAGAGGAAATGCTACTGAGGTAGGGTTTGGGCCCAGCCCCTTCACTGGAAGAACAAGCCATGTAATGTCTTTGAGAGCCTCTTTTCTGTATAATGAGGGCATCAGTGATGATGATAGCTAGGAGGATTACACCTTCACCTGTGTGGGCATACATGATCTCATTCACATTCACAAAAGCTTTTTCAGGTACATATCCATTTTACAAATGCAGAAAGTGACTCCATGCCAACCCAGAGGCCCCTGCTCACGATTTGAGCCCAGCCACTCCAAGGGAATGTAGTCCAAGTCAGCCTTGTGAGATTGACTCGTTGGGGGTGCCCTGGGAAATAACTACCCAGCCCAGAACCACCCTCTTTCTTAGTAAGCTCAGCTGTCACTCTGTCACTGCAAACCGAAGGGAGCTCTCAGGATCCCACCAGGAATAAGGCACTGGAGGGTCTCTGGCTTCTGGGAGTGTCCATCCGTTCACGCCACCTTCCCTGGGCAGCTGCCACATCAAGAGTAGGGTGACACATGGGGGGACAGGGCTATAAAGGCCCTATTATTTGACAGAGGGGGAAATTGAGGCCCACAGAGGGAATGGTCACACGGTCATGGCATGGAGCGTCACCACATGCTAACCATGGGAGGGCAGCTGCTCTGGAATGCCGGACTCAAGGTGGGGGACTCCAGGGAAAGGATTTCCAGGCTGAAGATTCAGGGAAGAACCCAGTAAGAGCACTCAAACCCAGAAACAAAGCCAGGCCTCAGGCCAGGGAGCACAGCAGGCAGTCCAAGCAAAGGGAAGGGCCACCAACCTGACTTCCTTCCCTGATTTCCCTCCCTGGCTTCCTTAAGGACAGCTTGGGGCCCGGGAATGGGTGCTGACTGTGGACAGGGTCAGAAATGCCAGTGGTGACCCTGAGAGCCATGAGCTTCACTATGAGGAGGCACATAGCCAGTCAGCCACTCCTTCCCAAAAAAAGGGGTCAACTGTGGCTGAATCCCATTTTCAGATCTACCAATTACTGTCCAGAGGGGCTGGCTAGACCCCGTGGGACCCCAAGACCACAAACATGGGGGCTGCAGAGGATCTTGTATAGAGTTTCACTGCTGGGGAGACCCACGGGGGAGTATCCTGGCCAAGACCACCAGACGTACCCTCAGCCAGGGCAGGAGCATTGGGAAAAAGCCCGTCCCTTTCATTGACAAGATGGAACGAAAGGAACTTGTTCCCCCACCCCAAGACTGTGACCCTCACAAAGACCTGCCTGTTAGGGGTGAAGCTTCCAGGTACCCCAAGTTGCTCTGAGGGAAACCAGACAATGGTGGGATTATGAGAACCAGAGTCTCAGCCCCTGGCAGCCAGAGGAAGGGCAGGTGCTCAGGGCAGTGCGGGCATGCTGAGTATGTGAGAGGTGGGCTGAGAAAGCGGAGAGGGGGTTCCCCAGGGTGCGGGGCCACCACTGTACTACCTGCGTCGTGGCTGTGAGATGCTCAAACTGCCACAAGAATTTCATATGCTGAGGCCTGAAGGGTCACTAGCTCTGAGTAAGTGACTGCCCACCCTGCTCACAGGGTGTGGGGCACTGGGGACCAAGAACGGCAGCAAGACCTCTGCTGCCCTGGAACGCTGTAGGGAAACAGGGTCATCTCTCCCCCAGTCTGGCTTCCTCCTCTCAGAAGCGTCTCATCGTAACTCATAAAGGGCCTGAAAACCTGATTCTGTCACCAGGAAACCCCAACCAGGACAGCGGGAAACACAAGGGTTCAGGTCAATGCCTCAGGACACACACTTGAAGAGCTGCCCGGAGAGGCCGGCGGCAACTGGAATCTCAGGGCATTTGAATGACGGAGTGGTGACAGCTGCAGAACGCCGCAAATATACTAAAAACCACTGAACTGTGCACTCCAAAATGGAGTTCTGTGACTTTAATCTCCATTTTTTTCAATTGCCCCAAACATGCTCACTCAGAGGCCCCACCCTAGAAATTCTGATTAGTGAGCCTGAGCCTGGGAACCTGCATTTAACATGTGCTGCAAGGGATGACGGTTCCCAGTGAGGGCTGAAAACGCCCAACCCCAGGACCCTAGTTTCCATATAACATTGGATCTGTAAGTTATATGTCCTCCTTCCCAACCGCCTCCTCAGTTTACAGATGGAGAAACTGAGGCCGGGAGCAGGAAAAGGACCCAAAATTCCTGCAGGAGCCTAATGAAATACAAAGAGTTCTTCCCTAATTAAGAGCAGGGTCTGCTACAGAGTGTTCCTCTGAGGCAAAGCCCCTCAGCCATCCACCTCATGGCCCAATCTTCTGGCAGATGAGGGAGGGTCGGGAAGGGCCAGGGATGGCCTTCCTTGTCTGGCTGCCCTGAACAGAGAGCTGCTTACAGGAAAAAGGCATCCACCATCTCCCCACCTGGGCCCAAAGAAACCAGAAGGCCAGAGGAGATGGAGATTTTTTTTTTTATTATTGTTATTTTTTAAACACGAATTATTTCCAGCCGGAAGGCAGAGGGATGAGGGCCATTGGAGGCCTCCGGCCGCCGGCACCCAGCCAGCCTCGTAAATGTCTGGCAGCTGGAAAGAGACTCAGCTCATTGCTATCGAAATGAGCTCGTTCCTGCTAATTTCCCTGGCTCACCAACTGATGTATCCAGTGTGTTCCCAAATCTCCAAAGACATTTCCTAAGCCAGCCTCCAGGGATCTGAGAAAGTCATGAGGTGTAGGTGGGAACTTCAGGGTGGCCTCAGTTTCCCCAACCAAAGGGTGGGCAGAAGAAAAGCGGGCAAAGATTGTTCATTCAGTTGTAGCTGAGTCAACTATAGTTCTGGTCAACCCTTACCCACTGGGCGCTCATCCCTGTAGGTGAAAGTGGAGACGGCAGGATAACCCCCATCCCTTATCAAGCACCCAGCATGTCCCTGGCACAGTACTCGGCACCTGGCACATAATTTCTTTTTGTTTTCGCAAGAACCAGGCAAATGGTCCGTTATTACCACCCTTGTTTTACAGAAGAAACACCAAGACTCAGAGAGGTTGAGGAATTTGCCTAAGGTCACACAGCCAGTGAATGGCAAAGTGTTGCTATAAAGCCAGACTCTGCAAAGAAATCAAGAAAAAGAGGGCAAATCTGGCAGGGATGATCCCACCATGCCATCTGGGCGGCAGGTACTAGGGATCAGACTCTCAGGAGTTCTGAGAGGATGACAAACACCCACTGGCCATTCCAAGCTGGATGACCAGAGAAGGCTTCCTGAAAGAGCCTTCGATTCATGCCCAGGGCTGCAGAAACTCAAAGAGGGGAACGGATAACGCTGGGTGTCCACAGGACCGGGCAGGATGTAGCACAGCCAGGAGTGCACAGAGGAGGACTGCCAGGGTGAGAGTGCCACGGCCCGCAGTGTGGGCAGACCCCACCTCCCAGCCAGGGCTCCTTCTCCCACCTGAGAGGCCAGGTGTCCAACTCACAAGCTAAGAAGTAAGTCAGCCTAGTAGATCCATAGGCCAGAATAGAACGCAGCCATGAAAAACAATGTTTATGAAGAATGTTAATGACACGGGAAAATATTTATGTAATGCTGAGGAGAAAAGGCAGGACACAAAACTGTATTTTTTAACAGAACGGCCAGGTGCGGTGGTGTGTTCCTGTGGTCCCAGCTACTCGGAAGGCTGAGGCGGATGGAGCACTGGAGCCCAGGGGTTTGAAGCTACCCTGGGCAACAAAGTGAGCCCATTTCTTAAAAAGCTAATTTTTTGTCTTAAATGTAAACAGAATACAGGAAAACGCTAACCGCGGCTATCTCTGGACAGATGATAGGAGTTCCCTCCCTGCACCTCTTTGCACCTTTCTCTGCCTTCCAAGTTTTCCCTAACAAGTCACATGCTTCTTTGCAAAACAAAAGCAAACAGGTATATTTAAAGCAAACCACAAAGATGCCACTGTCAGCCCCACACACACCTTCTGCACCCCTTACCAAGGGCTCTTAACAACGCACACCTGCAGTCCTTGAGCAGCTCTGACCTGCCTGCCTACCCACCCATGCTCCACGTGGGACAGGGGCGGCTCTGTGCTGGCAGTGAGAAGGCCTGGGTAAGGCTCCCTCTCTAGAGCCCTGGGACGATGGACACATAGTGCTAGACATTCACTGGTCACCTCTAGTGTCCAAAGGCTACAGGGTACAACAGTCCACACCTGGGTTCCATTTGCAACCAGATGAGGGCCTTAGCTACTCTCCAAGGATACAGGACCCAGAGAAGAACGCCTGTGAATGCACTGCAGTGACTGGAGGGTGCCACCGAAACAGTCTCGGCCTCCACCATCCACCACCTTGCTCCAAATAGACGCCCTCAAACTGCCAAAGTGTCCCTCCTCACTCCTACAGTTCAGCCCACCCAGCTGAACCCGCTCTTTGGCCCCAGAGGCAGCCACTCCCACACCCACCCTGCTGCTTGGAGGGGAATTCACGGCAGACACGCTCCCTGGACAAAGCAGGGTTATTCGCAGACATTTGGAAGCCTCGGTGCAACATGGAAAAGTGTTTACTGTGATGTAAGGTGAGGAGGACAGAGAGGAGGACGTTATCTTCTCTGCCACTGGGCTATAGGATCAAGTGGAAATATGTGTATGAGACAAGAAATTGAAGGACAGAGGAAACGGCACGGCGGTTGTGGAACAGGCAATATTTTTCTATTTTCCAAACTTCCTGGAGGATCGTGACAGTCCTCTCACAGCCCCCTGCAATGTTCACGGTGACATGAATAGACCCGTGTATGACAGCGGTACGTGCACACATCCCCGGTGTCCTGTTTGGAGCTGAGCCTGGAGCGTGCGCCCGCTTGAACATCTCCAGCTGTGCCTCGCCATTCTAGCCTTCCCTGGCTCCACGGGCCTCTCTGTCCTGGGATTGCCTGCCCCACAAGCGTGGGAGCTTCCCACAGGCAGGGGTCTGTTTTCTTCATCTGTGTCCCCAGCTACTGATATAAAATAGCCTCTCGGAACTGGGCGTGGTGGCTCACACCTGTAATCCCAGCACTTTGGGAGGCCAAGGAGGGCGACTGCCTGAGATCAGGAGTTTGAGACCAGCCTGGCTAACATGGCGAGACCCCATCTCTACTAAAAATACAAAAATCAGCCGGGGGATGGCGGCACAGCCATAGTCCTGCAGTCCCAGCTACTCAGGAGGCTGGAGAATCACTTGAACCCAGGAGGCGGAGGTTGCAGTGAGCCGAGATCGCACCACTGCACTTCAGCCTGGGCGACACAGCAACACTCCATCTCGAAAGAAAAAAGCCTCTTGGTGTACATTTTCCACAGGATAAAATATGAGGCTTTACAAAGCCATTCTCCTTTTCCCAGATTCAAAGAGTTCTGTGGATAAACGGTGGTGACAGTAGCACAGCGACGTAAATGGACTTGACACCACAGAACTGAACGCTCAAACACAGTCCAGACGGTCAACCGTATCACCACGTTTAAAAAGCCTTTCTCTTATTGCCATAGAGCAGGTACCCCGGGGCTCCCTCTCCTAACCAGGGTCCTCACTCCCTCTCCTCCTCCCCTGCCCTATTTCAGAAGGGAGGAGGCACTACTCCTCACTTCCATGTTCATCCAGAGTGAAGTCTTGGAAAGCGGGGGCTCAGCTCCCCGTCGCTGGGGCTCGGGTCCCAGGCTCTGCGTTTGCCACTGGGGCCTTTTTCCACCTCAACAGCCCTGAAGCTGGAACTGCATGACTTCCCGGCTCACTTGCTTTCTTTTCTTCCTTTTTCTCTAAAGTTGGTATAAACCTGTTTACCTTTGGGCTGCAAAGGGCCAGCGCTCCAGGCAAACAGAACTTAAGTGCCAAGCAGGAAGAGGAGTAGGAGGAAAGGGGGATCCCTCCAGGGCCAATAGGGTGAGGAGGAAAGACGGGACCTCACGCCCCCCACAAAATCCTTCCTCCTTCCTTCAACTCAACACCCATGTGCCAAGTGCCTACACCACGCCAGGCACTGCCGTCGGACGTGAAGTGCTGAGCGAGCAGTGAAGTGGGTGAACCCACCCTTGCTCCCTTCTGCTAGCAGAGTGCTGGTCCTGAAGCCTGTGCCACGACTCAGTGAAGGATGGGGTGACCAGCTCTGCTGTGGGGTCAGGGCAGACTCCAGAAAGAGGCGATGTATGTGGGACCTTCAGAAGAAACAGGAGCAGCCAGCCAGATGGGCAAAACTACCCTGACGAGGGCATTCCAAGTAGAGGGACTGGCAAAGGCTGTGAAGGAGCCTAGCATGCAGGCAGCTTGGGGCACAGCCCGTAAGCCAGGCTGAACCTGGGCCTGCTGGAGGCAAGGACCCGGCAGGATGCTGCTGACAGGAGAGGTGATACAAGCTCCTCCGGAGGCCTGTGCCCCCTGCCTTCCCCCTGGGTTTATTCCTTCCCAAATTCATGAACAACGAGAGCTGGCAGTCCAGGCCAATGATCCTGGGTCCTGGATGCATGTTACACCCACGTGCAGCTTTAAAAGGGAACTGAGGGGGAAGGGGAGAGTGTCTAACAGGGACCCTGATGTAATTGGTCTGGAACCACATTACGCATCCAGAAAAAGGCCGGGCGCGGTGGCTCACGCCTGTAATCCCAGCACTTTGGGAGGCCAAGGCAGGTGGATCACGAGGTCAGGAGTTCGAGACCAGCCTGATCAACATGGTGAAATGCCATCTCTACTAAAAATACAAAAATTAGCCAGGCCCAGGCTAAATTTGGAGTCTCCCAGGCATCAATGTTTCCAAAGCTGCCCAGATGATCCTCATGGGCTGTGCTGTCAGGCAGCACCCTCTGAGGCCCTGGTGAGAGAATGCCCCCAAAACCCTTTTGTTAGTGCTATACCCAGCAGGCGTGAAAAACATAAGCTTCGGGGTCAGCCCCAGCTCACTATGAATCTTAGCTCCACCTCTTACAAGATGTGTGACCTAGGTAGTGTTATCAGACAAAACACAGGACACCCAGTTAAAAACCTGAGTTCCCGATAAACAGCAGTAATTTTCAGCATGCGTATGTCCCCAATATTGTATGGGACACATTACGCTAAAACTCACGTTAAACTTTTTTCATTGCTCTGATATTCCAATATATGTGGGCATCCTGTGCTTTTATTTGCTAAATCTGGACGCCCTGCACCTAGAGCTGGTCCTTTAACTTCCCCGGGTCTCGATTTCCCCATTTGTCTCGGTGTCATCACCAAGATGGAGACAGGCAGCAAGATGCTTGGCACAGAGCCAGGCCTCCTCAGAACTTTGTTCTAGTAGAGGGCATTTTTTAGGAACAACTTCAAGCATACATCAAAAGTGAAAGAACGTTAACACTAAACTCCCATACACCCACGTCACGGAGGCTGTGACACATCCTATCCAGGTCTTTACCTCTAGCTACTGGGAATTTGGGGTAATGGCTCACACAGGTCCCTTTATCGGGAGAATTGTCCTGGGTCAGGCAATGATGCTCGCCTCCAGCATGGGGTGTGTGTATGTGTGTGCGTGCACACGCATGTGCCTGTCTGCCTGTAGCCAATGACCAACCGACATGGGAGCC
Source organism: Lagothrix lagotricha (assembly GCA_963574225.1). NCBI lineage: Eukaryota > Metazoa > Chordata > Mammalia > Primates > Atelidae > Lagothrix > Lagothrix lagotricha. The sequence continues at coordinate 77,615 of CAUYNB010058202.1, forward strand.
AAGGTCTGGGCCCCAAACCTCAAGGTGTGACCGCTCAGAGGGGCAATTCTCTCTCTATGTCCCCATGGGATCAGGCTGAGCTGGACTCCAGCTAAGATCACATTCCTGCTTCCCTGTCCTGCTCCCCTCACTCCTTTCTTCTGAGAACATGCCCCCCAATAAACCGTGTGCATCTGAGTCCCATCTCAGGCCACGCTTCTAAGAACCCAACCTAAGCTACCTCTCACCAGATTCAACAGTTATCAAGAGTTGTGCCACACCTGCTTCATCGAGCCCCTTTCATTTGGTGTCTTGTTTGTTTGTTTTGGCTGAAGTATATAATTTCCTCCTATATCCTTCATGATGCATCTCTAAAAAAATAAAGGCAGCTAAGTTTTGACTTCCTTCCCTGGTTTCCCTCCCAAAGGAGAAGGCTCTTGTTGGGGAAAGAGTCATAACTCCCAGCAGTGCCAAGGGACAGAGGCCAGAGGCCAAATAGGCGGGCACCTGGCCATCCACTCTGGCTCCCACCCAGCCCTGGACTATGGCATGGCCAGCAGGCCATGGTCACCTCAGGTCCCACCTCTTTTGTGTGGACCGAGGGCTCTGGGATGGCATCCTGGCATCCTCATGATGATGCTACCAGGGCCTGAGTTTCTCTCTATCCTAAAAGCAGGGGATGGCGTGAAAAGGCCAAGCTGGCTGTGGTTATCCTGCTGGCCACAGCCTCTACGCATTCTTCTGCTGGGATCCTGGGCGGTCCGACCCGCTGGGCGACACAGCCACGAGGGGCCACACTCTACCGTGCCACGGAGCATGCTACGGCAGAGGCAGCATGGAAGGCACAGCAGCTTTTATTTTAAAATATGGTAAAATATACATAACGTACCATCTTAACTGTTTTAACGCGCACCGTTCAATGGCGTTAAGTACATTCACACTGTTGTACAACCATCATCCTATCCAGTTCCAGAGCATGGACATCATCCTAAATGGAAACCGTCTACCTACTAAGCAGTCACCTCCGTCACACCAGCTTTTGAGTTCAGGGAAAATCTGGGTTCGCATCACAGCTCTTTCACTTGTGATCTGTGTGACTCTGGTAAGTGAAACCTCTCTGAGCCTCAGTTTCTTTATCTGTAAAATGAAATCGCTTACAGGCATCATAAAAGTCAAAGCTAAAGGGCAAAAAGTACTTAGAGCGGCCTCCGGCACTATTAAATAAAGACCAGGCGAGGGCCTCTCTGACTGAAGAGCTTCCTCCCCTGCCTCGACCTCTGTTCTGACTTCAGGTTCCAGAGCCGCCTGCAGTGATCAAGGGAGAGGAGGCTGCTTCCCTCTCCCAGAGGCAGGGCGAATGGAATGAGCACGAATGAGCTCCAGTATTTTCCCCTAGCCATGCCCAGAACCCAGTTCCAAACCAAGGAGTCACAAAGGCCTTTAAACTCCACACTCAGTACCTCGGGGTGAGGTCAGCCAAAACCCGCATTTCCAAGCACAGTGCTTTTCTACTCTGAAAACAGCCACATGTGAACTGGCCACTCCTGATGGTCAGAGCTCCCAGAAGAGCCTTGGGCCTCCTGGCTGCAGGCACTGATGGCCGCCTCTCCCTCCCAGCTGTGGAGTCGCCTCCTGGTCACCATGCTGGGTTGCCTTTCCCAGTCCAAATCAAGAGTGCAAGACCCCAGTCGGGCACAGGAGCCTGTCCTCTCATCAGCCACTGTGTAACCGCAGGCAAAAGCCCTGCCCTCTCAGTTCTGTAAAACGAGGAAAGGGTTCCCCATGACAAGGATTCAACCTCCAAATCTCCCATCCTGCAGTTCATGTGAACATCAGTGCCCAAGTGGGATGGGAGCTCACCAGGTCTTTGAATCCAGTTTTCTCCACTGCCTTCCATTTTACGGACAAGAAACTCACACCCAAAGGCCAAGGCAACTTGCCCAAAATGTCACATTTGTTTCTGGGAATCGAGAAGAAATAAATTCTGCACTTTGCAACCCTTCCCCTGAAACAAGGCACTCAACACCAAGCACCCAAGCCGTGAAAGTCCTATGCATATATGGTCAGGATGTAAAAATCAATTATATTTCTACATACGAGCAATAAATAACTGGAGAATGTTTAAAAGTGACATTGACAATAACACCAAGAAACATGAACTGCCTAAGTACAAGTTTAACAATAATGTGTAAGATCTGTATACTGAAAACTACAAATCACTGATGAGAAAAATCAAAGACCTAAATATATGGAGAGATATACTGTGTTCATTGACTGTAAGAACCAATATTGTCAACATGATAATGATGCCCAAATTCATCAATAAATTCAAAGCAATTCCAATCAAAATACGAGCAGACAATTTTTGGAGAAATCAACAGTGAATTCTAAAATTTATATAAATATGCAAATGCATAGAATAGCCAAAACAACTTTGAAAAAGACAAAAGACTCACATGACCTGATTTCAAAACTTAACTATAAGCTACAGCAACCAGACAGTGCACGATTGGTAAAAGGACAGACACACAGACAATGGAACAAAATTAAGAATCCAGAAAGAGGCCAGGTGTGGTGGCTCACGTCTGTAATCCCGGCACTTTGGGAAGCTGAGGTGGGCAGATCACGAGGTCAGGAGTTTGAGACCAGCCTGATCAACATGGTGAAACCCCATCTCTACTGAAAATACAAAAAGTATTTTTGGTATTTTTACCAAATATACCATGGTGGTACGCACTTGTAGTCCCAGCTACTCAGGAGGCTGAGGCAGGAGAAACTCTAGAACCCAGGAGGCAGAGATTGCAGTGAACCGAGATTGCGCCACTGCGCTCCAGCCTGGGTGACAGAGTGAGACTCCATCTCAAAAAAAAAAAAAAAAAAGAATCCAGAAAGAGAACCACATATATATGATCAACTATTCGAGACAAAGTTAATTCAAAAAGAAAAAAGGAGTCTTTTAACAAATGATACTATAATAGATCCTCTATATGTTAAAAAAAAAAAAAAGATCCTAGACTCATATTTACATCTGACACAAAAATTAACTCAACAAGGATTATAATCCTAAATGTAAAACCTAAAACTATAAAACTTCTAGAAGAAAACATAAAAAAAATTATGTCCTTGGGTTTGGCAGAGTTCTTCACATAACTGACATAAAAAGCATGAAAAGAAATAACTGATAAATTGAATTTCAGCAAAATTAAAACCTTCAAAAAACTTCATTTAAAAAAAGACAAGCCACAGACTGGGAGGAAATACTTGAAAAACACATATATTTTAAATGGCTGCTAACTAGAATATGTAAAGAACCCTCAGAATTCAATAATAAGGAAAAAAACCCAATATTTAAAAATCAGACAAGTGAGATGGCTCACACCTGCAATTCCAGTACCATGGGAGGCTGAGACAGGAGGATCACTTGAGGCCAGGAGTTTGAGACCAGCCTGAGCAACACAGCAAGACTCTGTCTCTAAAAATATATAAATACAATAAAACTGAACCAGGCACAGTGGCACACAGCTTGGTCCCAACTACTTGGGAGGCTGAGACAGCAGGATCACTTGAGCCCAGGAATTCAAGGTTACAGTGAGCTATGCCTGCACCACTGTACTCCAGCCTGGGTGACAGGGTGAGACCCTGTCTCTTTGGGGGAGAGGGGGAAGTGCAAAGATTTGAACAGACACTTCATCAAAGAAGATATACAGATGGCAAGTCAGCACATGAAAAGATGTTCAACATAATTCATCATTAGGAATGTGATTTAAAACCTCAGTGAGGCCAGGCACAGTGGCTCATGTGTAATCCCAGCACTTTGGGTTGCTGAGGTGGGCGGATCACCTGAAGCCAGAAGTTGAAGACCAGCCTGGCCAACATGGTGAAACCTCACCTCTACAAAAAATACAAATATTAGCTGGGCGTGGTGGCGCATACCTGCAGTCCCAGGTACTCAAGAGGCTGAGGCACGAGACTCACTTGAACCCGGGAGGCAGAGATTGCAGCAAGCCATGACACCACGGCACTCTAGTCTGGGTGATGGCACAAGACCGTCTCAAAAAAAAACCCACAATGAGATACTGATACCACTGCTCATCTATTAGAATAACTCAGAGAAAAACTAACTGATCCTATCAAGTGCTGCTGAGGATGTGGAGTGACTAGAATTCTCACACACTGTTGTTGGGATTGCAAAATGGTACAACCACTTTGGAAAACAGTGTCTGTTGTAAAGTTAAATGTACTTTCAACCATATACCCAGCAATCCTACTCCTAGGTGTTTACTCAAGTGAACTAAAAACCACGTTCACACAAAAACCTGAACACAAATGTTTGTAGCCAAAAAAATTGGAAATAACCCAAATGTCCATCCAAGCAACAACACAGATACATCTCAAAGCAGTATGCTGAGTTTAAAAAAAAAAAGGTACAAAAGATTACTTGTTATATAATTACATTTGGAAGATAGTCGAGAAAATGCAAAACTATAGAGACAGAAATCAGATAGATGAGTGCCAACAGCTGCGGGCTGGGGTCGGGGCTGACTACAAAGACTCACCAAGGAACTTTCAAGGATAATGGAAATGTTCTCTATCTCGATTGCGCGATAATCATAACTATAAAAATTCACACACTAGTACACTTTCACAACCTTTTACTGTATGTAGATTATATCTTAATAAACCAAACCAAAACAACAAAGTCTACGCAGCCTCATGAGGGCTCCTTGTTTCTCCACTCAGTCTCTGAGCTCACGGATAGAATGTGATGATCATTCTGGCCCAGAAAATACAGTGACTCCTCCAAGGACACAGGCTCTGAAGGCAGGCAGGCCTGGGCTCAAAACCCAGCTCCGCCATTTACCAGCTTGGTGCCCCTGGGCAAATCACCTCTCCCCTCTGAGCCTCAGTTTCCTCATCTGTCAAGTGGAGACAAGTTACAATAGAACTCGTCTTGTCAGCAGGACTAAATAAGCTTAAGGAATAAGGAACAGCACGGGGTCTGTCACCGGTTTTGTACTCATGTTTTAGCCGCTGTTATTACTACTCCTATGGCTGCTATCATTATTAACATGAAAAAGCCAGGACTGGCCCAGTGCGGTGGCTCACACCTGTAATCCCAGCATTTTTCGAGGCTGAGGTGGATCACCTGAGGTCAGGAGTAGGAGACCAGCCTGACCAACATGGTGAAACCCCATCTCTACTAAAAATACAAAATTAGTTGGGCATGGTGGTGCATGCCTGTAATCCCAGCTACGTGGGAGGCTGAGGCAGGAGAATCACTTGAACCCGGGAGGTGGAGGCTGCAGTGAGCTGAGACAGCGCCACTGCACTCTAGCCTAGAAGACAAACTGAAACTCCGTGGAAAGGAAGGGAGGGAGGGAGGAAGGAAGGGAGGAAGGGAGGGAAGAAGGGAGGGAGGGGCGAGCTGACTTGTGGGAATGACTCCACACCGTGTCCTCCTGCATGAGGTGGGCCAGGCCAGGTGCCAGGGCCACCAGTTTTCTGGTTACATCCCCAATATGCAAATGCAGGCCAAGGTCCTGCCCAAAAGTCACTCACAGTCTGGCTGGGACAGCAGATAAATTCAATGCACTACAAGGGAGCAATATAGAGATGAAAGCCCCTGAAGGTTCAGAAGAGAGAGGCCATTGTGGGCTGTGCAATCTCTGAAGGCTTCCTGGAAACGGAAGGCTTTTCATGAGCCTTCCGGTCAAATCAGATGTAACAAAATCAAAGGAGAGGAGCTCTCAGGAAGGGAGGAACCAGAAAATCCCTCTACCCAACTTCTCCCCCACAGCCCAGCCCATCCCTCCATCCATCCCTGGCAAAAGGCAGTGGGCACTCTGCATCCTCGGCATCTCCTTCCAAGGAACAGCCCTGCACACGGGGAGGTGCGGGCGTGACAACAGAGAATCCGGACACCAGGCGTCAGCGGGGCACCCACATGTGTCCCTGCATCTGGGCAGGGGGGGTCTGATGGAGGGCTGGTCTGGGATCTCGGGTTTTAACTCCCTCCCCACCCTTTTTTTCCATGGACCTGAATTTGGGTTTGTCTGGGCAGTGTTTTCTTAAGCCCAAGTGTTTTTCCTGCAGCCCGGGCCCCCCCGTCCCCGCCCCTTCTGCGGGCCCAGGCCCTCCTCTGGAGCAACCAAATGCTGACTGGCCGGCCCGCGGTGCCGCCTTTGATGCACACCGCCCTCCAGACTTCAATGTCGCTGTGTGCACGGCCCCTTTAATAAGTTATTTCCGTGGAAAACCCTGGTAACTCGGTCGTGAATCAAGCCTATAAACACCTCAAACCCATCAAAGCACCCAAGAAAGAGAGGGGCGGGCCCGGGAAGAAAACCCCTTACCGTAACTCACACAGTGCTCCCTCAGAAGGGCCCGGGAGCCCATGCTGTCCGGGGGGCCCAGCCAGCCGGCTGCAAACACCACGCCGTCACCCTGAAATCCAAGGATCCAGAGACCCAAAGGACACTGCCCGTCTGTGTGTCCTGCGGACAATCCTGACCCAACTCCCAGCAAGATTTACAGCCCAGAGAGGCAGACCCGGCCGGCTGCTCGGGGTACAGGAATGTAATGTTTTGGCTACCGGTGAAAGGCCCAGTTTATTGCAAACACACTTCTTTTCCAATGTTTAGTTTCCTTTCACTCTTTTCTCCTTTCTGTTTTTCCCAGAGTGCACTGCCCAGGGCCTTAGGAAAGGACATTAAGAAGCTCAAAATCCTGCCGGGGGTTCCGGGGGACAGGACTCAGTTTTGTTGAGCAGCAGGATGGCCACCACCTCGGTGTGGGCAGAGGTCCTGGACCCACAGAGGGGAGACCCTGCTCTAGGCCGAGCTCTGCCCCTCTCAGGGCACCCCCGTCTGTAAGGGAGTGAATGACCCAAATCTCCCCCACAGGGCCTTCTGACTAAAATCCTGTGGTCTCGGAACACAGTCTGGCCCAGGATCTAACAAGGCTGAGCACACACACCGTGTCTAGCTCAGCAATCCCACTCCCAGGTATGTACCCAAGAGGATGACCTTGTGTCCTCAGAAAGGCTGGTACAAGACACTGATCGTAACATCATGCGTAGGAAGCAAAAGTCGGGCACTATCAGTAACTGGGAACCATCGGTAACAGAATGGATGCGTTAGACTAGCACGATCACGGTTCATTCCCACAGAATATTATCCAGCTATGAGAATAAGCAATCGGCAATACACACAATACAGATGAGGCCAAGCGCGGTGGCTCACGCCTGTAATCCCAGCACTTTGGGAAGCCAAGACAGGGAGATCATAAGGTCAGGAGTTCGAGACCAGCCTCACCAACATGGTGAAACCCCATGTCTACTAAAAATACAAAAAATTAGCCAGGCGTGGTGGCACGTGCCTGTAGTCCCAGCTACTCAGGAGGCTGAGGCAGGAGAATTGCTTGAACCTGGGAGGCAGAGGTTGCAGTGAGCCGAGATCGCGTCACTGCACTCCAGCCTGGGCAGCAGAGTGAGACTCCATCTCAAAATAAACAAACAAAAAAACCAAAAATAACATGGACGAACCCCATGAATACTGTGCTGAGCTAAAGAAGCTACATTCTAAAAAGGCCACCAGATGTGCCACTGCATGCATTGGGCTCAAAAACCAGAAAACCAGCTGGAAGTCAGGATAGAGCTGAAGTACCCCTGGGGAGCAGAGAGTGGGGAGTGGCTGAAAGGGGACATGAGAGGGGCTTTTGAGGTCCTGGTCTGTTGCTTCATCTGGGCTTTGGTGACACAAGAATGCTCACTTTGTGAAAGTCGTTCACATGTGACATCTGTACTTTTCCGTGTGTATTATGCATTGGTAAAAGTTTACATTAAACAAACAAAAAAACTCTACACTTTGGGGCCATACAAACCCATTCACTAAGCCCACTCATCCGTCTATCAATCAAAAGTGTTTCTGGGACACCCATCCCTGACCGACCACAGATAGAAGGCCAGCCCTCTCTGAAGCGGCATTCAAGGCCCTCTCCCTGTGGGCGTCAATCCTTACTGCCCTGCCAGGATCACTTCCCATTGGCAGAACAAGTGTCCTCACATCTTCCTGCTTTTGCCCAGTAGTTCCCTCGGCTGGGATGCCCTTACCCTGCTGAAGCCTGGTGGAAACCTTCCACCTTCAAACCCAGCCCTGACCCCAGCCTCCCTGGCCACTGCTCTGGGCACCAGCTTCCTCCCAGCCCACACTACCCATCGAAGAAACAGCATTTATGGCCGGGCACAGTGGCTCACGCCTGTAATCTCAGCACTTTGGGAAGCCAAGCCAGGTGGATCACTTGAAGTCGGGAGTTCGAGACCAGCTTGGCCAACATGGTGAAACCCCGTCTCTACTAAAAATACAAAAATTAGCCAGGCATGGTGGTGCACACCTGTAGTCCCAGCTACTCCGGAGGCTGAGCGAGGGGAATCCCTTGAACTTGGGAGGCGAAAGTTGCAGTTAGCTAAGATAGCGCCACTGCACTCCAGCCTGATGACAGAGTGAGTGAGACTCTGCCTAAGAAAGCAAGCAAGCAAGCAAGCATTTGCCCTGCCTCCCTAGGAAGCACTTTTCCCCCAGTCTTTTCTACTAGATTCTAAGTTTGCTGAGAAGGCCCAGTCTCCTTGGTATTTTCTCCTTCTCACAATCCCATCCCTCAAGCTAACACTTGATTACCAATTCACTGAATTACCATTCCCTGAAAATTACATGTGTGCCAGGCACACCACGCCACATATTGCCATTGTGATCTCTGTGACCTCCTACAAGCTGGTGCTGAGCCCACCTTTCAGGAGAGGAAATGCAGGCTGCAAAGGGAAGCAAAGTGATGCTGATGGCAGGCCTGCCTGGCCCCAAAGCCTGAGCTTTCAGCCTCTGCCTTCCCCTAGCATCCCCCGGTCATCCCTACTCCTCATTCCACACCCCAATGCAAGGTCTGGAAGCAGGCCTTGGCAAAGCTGTGTCTTCCTTCCCTCCTTCCCTTCCTCCTTCCTTCCTTTCCTCCTTCCCTCCTTCCCTCCCTCTTTCCTTCCTTTCCTTTCTTCCCTCCTTCCCTTCTTCCTTCCTTCCTTTCCTCCTTCCCTCCTTCCCTCCCTCTTTCCTTCCTTTCCTTCCTTCCCTCCTTCCCTTCCTCCTTCCTTCCTTTCCTCCTTCCCTCCTTCCCTCCCTCCTTCCTTCCTTTCCTCCTCCCTTCCTTTCTTCTTCTTCTTATTTTTAGAGACGGGGTCTCGCTATGTTGCCCAGGCTGGAGTGCAGTGGCTATTCAAAGGCGAGATCCCACTACTGATCAGCCCAGGAGTTTTGACCTGCTCTGTTTCCAACCTGGGCTGGTTCATCCCTCCTTAGGCAACTTGGTGGTCCCCCGCTCCCAGGAGGTGACCAGATTGACACCGAACTTAGTGCGGACACCCGACAAGCATAGCACACTACAGCCCAGGACTCCTGGGCTCAAGCGATCCTCCCACCTCAGCCTCCCGAGTAGCTGGGACTACAGGCATGCACCACCGCGCCCGGCATGATTCTTTATTTTTTAGTAAAACTATTCAGACCCAAGGGAGGCATCAGGGCAAGGGTGTATCAGGGCTCAGGTGGGGCTGGCTCCAGCTTTCCTGAACAATCATAGAGAATCTACCTGCCTGCACAAGATAGGATGACAACATCTGTTTGGAGGAGTTGGCCACAAATGTCACTTTAACTGACCACCAGACTCAGTTTGCTCATCTGAAAACTGGAAATTACAACACCTGCCCCACCCGCTGTGGCGAGAATGGAATGCGTAAGCACCCAGTGACCCTGAGAGGGATGGTCAGAGGTAACCTCCTTGCACAGCTAACCCCCAGAACACAGATCACAGCTATAGACCAGAGCCAGCACAGCTCACAAAAGAACAGGCTGTTTCAAGATGCCACGTATGTTTATGCCCAGAAGTCATCAGGCTGGGGGTTCCCATACGGAAAGGACTCCTGCCTTGAGGGGAATACGGCCTGGGTGCTCTGCGATCCTCCCAGGCCCATCTAGATGTGTGTTCTTAGCCCAGGCTGTGCCTTAGAATTGCCTGGGGAATTTTAAAAAATCCCAATGCCCAGTCCAGCCCCAACCCTTTTTGAAATGGGGTCTGAGCTTTTCCAAAACTCTTCAGGGACTAATGTGCAAAGAGGGTGGAGAACCCATGAGTTGCACCAACTGACCCATTTACACATGAACAAGCCCAAGTGGAAGTAGTTTGAGGCCACCAAGAAACAGGGAACAGAGTCAGGACTAGGAGCTGAGCCTCCTGGCCCCCAGGCAGAGGTGGTGCTACCTCTAGACTCAGCAGAAACCCCTGGGATCTCTCTGACCTTCACCCTGTGAGGGAGAAGGCAGCTAAGACAGCTGGGCAGCCAGGTGGTAGGAGACAGGGTCTGCCTTCTGAGGAGCCTGGGCCCTCTCTCCACCCTCCTCGGCTCCTCTCTCGGTCAAACAGCAGAGGAGGCCCCAGAGATTTCATCACCTAAACCCCCAACCCGAGTCAGAGTCTCCCTGGGCCTGAGACAGACAATCCCAGCTGAGAGAGTCTGGAGGTGCGGAGAAGGCTTGGCCTCTCTGTGCAATCCATCCTGTTTTATTTGGAACCCTAGGAGGGGAGGAAGGGACAGTGGACCCCTCTGTGAATCACAAACATAACCCCGACATCTACTACACGCCAGGCTCTGCCCTCAGAGCCAAGCCCCGCAAGCCTCATTCCCACCATCCGCCCTTGGAGAACAGCCTGGAATGCCATTTTGGAAATAGTGTCTCCTCGTCCCCAGTGATCCCGGGGTGGGGTACAGTGGTGGGGGAAGAGGCCTGGGAATGACCCTGCACATCCCTTGGGCCCAGCAGCCTCCTCCAGGCCGAACCTGAGGTCCAGAGTGGACATGTGGTTTACAGACCACACAGCCAGGGACATTCCCTGGTGGCAGGGCCAGGGACATTTCCCCTGAATGTCCTATATAAGGCAGTGGTCAGGAGGACTGAGGAAGGTAAGTGAAGGGGTGACAGGTGGGGGAGAATCAGTCCTGGGACACCGGGGCACACACGCCCTGATGGGCGGGCATGGCCACCTGTCTGCCATGATGCCTGCTGGGTGCCCCATTTCACCTCATTTCTCCAAGGAGGCTGGAGCCAGGCAGCTGTACCCACCCCAACCCCTCTCCCAATTCTCCCCACTGACTACGTCTGCCCAGCAAAGCCCCTCACCTTAGCTGCCTCCCATGGCTGCTGAGGAGCCAAACAGTGCCCCGGCCCTCCCAGTTCCAGCCTGTGTGACAGAGCTGGCCTCCCCTCCTTCTTGCTCACCTGGCAGGGAAGGCCTCGCAGCCCAGCTTCTCCCTGCTCTGTCCAGCACTGGCACTATCCCGGACAACTCAAAGAAATCAAAATGACTTCCAGGCCCCTATCTCTGAGCTCCCACCTCTCCTTTTCAAGATCAATTAAAGTCTTGGCAGTGATTCACCTTGCAGTCTGGGATGGTGGCTTTGATGTCCGCTCCAGACATGAGACCTCTGTTTTTCCAAATCTAGAAACTGCTACCAAATGGTGAGGGTAGGGGCCCTCCCTGGGGCCAGAGCAGCCCCTGCTTTGCAGAGATGCCAGCCCCAAGGTCTTACCCTCTCTGGCAGGGGGTGCCAGGCCCTGACTGGAGAGGATGGGGAAGCGGCCCATGAATATCAGGAATTCCTTTCACAAAGGACAACTGGAAAAGCAATGCACCTCTGCTTCCCCTGGCAGCCAAGGGCCATAGAGGAAAAATGTTTAATATAAAAACATCTGACAAAGTGCCTTCAGGATATATTTTCTGCATCAAAGAAGTAGCTCTTGGCAACAGCCACTCTACCCTGACAAGGAAACTTTCGAGCGCGGTTCCCGATTGTTGGACGCCCAGGGAAAGCATGCCAGTGGGAATGGGAGGAGGGGGACCATGGAGCCCGGCAGGCAGATGGTTGTGATTAGGCTGGACACAACCAAGTACATTTTCTGGAATTTCAAGTCTCCTCAGACAACCTGCTGGTTCCCCTGATGATGCAGGCTGCCCATGTACAGTGAGGGGTAGGGGCCATCTGCAGCCAGCCCTGGACAGGCACTTGACACCCCACCTCGCCAGCAGCCTCCCCTCAGAAGCCCACCCACCTGCCATCTCACTGGTCATTCATTTATCCATTCAGTAACCAGCCAATGAACAGAGCCAGTGGGGGGCTCAGGGAATCATTGTTCATGCTCAATCTCAGGTACTCCAGGACAGAGGCCCCAGAAGCTCAAGAACTGTGTTTGCATCCTGAATCTTCCAGGGCCAGCAAGCGTGCCTCATCAGACACTGAGGAACCCAACAAGCGCCAGGCTGCCTGGGTTCTAATCCCAGCTCTATTGCTTTCTAGCTAGGTGACCTTGGGCAAGGTACTTAACCTCTCCGAGCCTGTTATTTCTTCCTTTAATTTGGCTAATGAAAGTGGCTTCCTCAGAGGGTTGCAGGGAATAGTCTTAAATAAATGTATTCATGGCCCTTAGAATACCTGGCACACGGCACTGTGTTAGCTGTGATGATTAAATATGTGTGATGGTCTTTGTCTTTATGCTCTCTCTCTGGATCTCTTTGCCCCAGGCAAAAATTCATTCATTCATTCATTCATTCATTTATTCCACAATGACTCCCCGCTGTGAGCTAGGTACAGTGCTAGAAGCCGGATGAGGTCCTTCAGGACCAAGTATATCCCAGGCTGCCCTGGTCTCCGTGACCATGATCCCTCTGTTCCAGCTCATTCCCCACTCTGGATCCATCTTTCCCCATTCCTCCATCTCTCGCATATTTAGCTTCTGGCCACAAACTCTTAGAACACATGGCATTCAATGCACGCCTCCTTGCTCTTGCACAAGCGGTTCTTCCGACTTGAAAGGATATCTACAGCCTGTTGTCCTCTTGGTGACTTCTTAGTCACGCTACAAAACCCAAAGCAGAATCACCTTCTCCGTCAAAGTGAATACCCCCTGAACAGCCCCCTCCCCACCCCAACAGTCCCCTGTTTTGAGCACTTAGCGTGATGAGTCACCGAGGTTTGTTTACCGTCTGCCTCTCCGCTGGGCCAACAGCTCTTAGACGGTAAGGTCCAACCTTTCTCCATTTTGGATTGTCTGCCGCTGGCATGCAGGAGATTATTTTTCCCCTTTTTTATAGCAGATTCTTCTTTTTTCTTTTTTAATTTTTTTCTTCTTGACTCATTTTTTTAGAGGCAGGGTCTTGTTCTGCCGCTCAGGTCGGATCAGAGTGCGGTGGTGCTCCCCACAGCCTCCAACTCCTGAGCTCAAGTGGTCCTCCCATCTCAATGGCTGGGACTACAGGTGTGTGCCACCATGGCCAGCTAATGTTTAAATTTTTTTTAAGAGGCAGGGTCTTGCCATGTTGGCCCTGGCTGGTCTCAAACTCCCAGGCTCAAGCAATCCTCCTGCCTCAGCCACACACACACAAGCTACCACGCCTGGCTGCAGTAGGTCCTGAATAATAAATGTTCAATACACTGACTTGTCATTCAAAAGCCCACACTCAGGAAACACAATCGCCCTGAGGTCCTTTGTCTGAGGCCATGGGGAGTCTAAAAGCTGTATTACGGCTGCTGAGTCAGTTGCCCTCTCTGGACATTCCAAATATACCCCCACCGCAGTCCCCAAGCTTTAGTGCCTCGGGATGGAGGGGTGGAGGGCCAAGACACCAATCCCCTCCCTGCTCTCGACTTTGTTCCATGCCACAGTTGTGCTTATGGACAATGACAGGAGAAGCTAGGATGCCCCAGGCCAGAAGCCCTAGCTTTTTGACTACTCCCCACCCCAAGGCCTGGGAGCTGGTACTTATAGCCTGCAACACATCAGCACCAAGGAGCCCCTGAGATCAGTGACCCAGCGCACCCAATACACAGCTGAGCAAACTGACACTAGAGGTGAAGAATTTGCCTGAGGTCACATGGGAGGGAATGGGCACAGCTAAGCCTAGAACCCACTGTGGCACACTGCCTACCACCCTGCGTTGCTTCTTGGCAGACACGGGTTGGCTGGGCCCTCCTTCAGCTGCCTGTTCCCCTGGGACTGCTCTAGTCACCCCCATCACTCCTGCTGACCGCCCCTGACACCTCTACCTCAGCCTAGAAGAATGGGTACTGTGAGACACGAGGAGTTAGGAAGGGAAGGCACTTTTTTTTCTCCCTTTGGTTGGTCAAAGCTAGAAAGACACCTGGCAGGGGCTTGATGTGAGTAGTAAATACTGTCCATTTGGAACTGGAGTGGAATGATCCTTCTCCCCCACCCATTTCTGAGTTGGAAATGGCAGGCTGGTGCTGGCCAGAATTGGTGTCAGTCTGGCAACCTGTCCACCGCCTCTAGGCTGGAGCCTGACCCCTGGGGATAGGCAGAGTGGGCATAGGTCACACCCAAGGGCCACCTCTTAAACCCATGGGACCAGGCCAGGTTCAAGTCTGATTGTTTCAGGGCACCACTCACCCCAGATGAAATGCCCTTCCTGCTCTCCAAAACCTAAAGAAATGTTCTTTTCAGCTAAAATGTATTGTACCCCCTGCCCTCCTGCTTTCTCTTTGAAACCACTCTGCATACAGTGCCCCAGACCCACAGGCAATGAGCATGTCATGTGACGGGCCTGAGCATCATCATCTGACAGCAACGTTCTGCAGGCCCTATCCGTCAGGTGTGATCTCCCCATGAAAATTCACTGAGCTGGGCACTTATATGTGCACTCTGCATATTTAGAAAAAAGTTAAAATCTGTCCCAGGTCCTGGCCTCCACCCATCTCATCTCCCACCAACATCTGGAGCTTTGCTTCCCAGTCGCTTCAAACTCTGGTTTCTCAACATCGAGCTCTTTTCACACCTCCAGGTCTTGGCACTTGCTACTCTTACCTGGAACGCCCCAAATCCTGCCTTTTTGACTTCCATTCATTCTTTAAAACCCAACGTGGATATCGCCTCTTCCAGGAAGCCTCCCTGAGCTACCTCCCTACCACGCCAAGAGTTGATCACTAATCCCTTCTTCCTCTCGACCACCTGTTGTCACTGTTTGTGCCTTTACCTACCTGTGAATACCTTGAGGGCAGAAATAAAGTAACTTTTATCTCTGTACCCCTAGTCCTATGCGCAGTGCCTGGAACATTGCAATGGCCACCCCCAGCACATACAGTGTGCCAGGCCTTGGCTGACTCACAGGCATCATCTCATTTAACCCTCACCACTAGGAATACATTGTTATATTATCCCCATTTTACAGGTGAGAAAACTGAGGGACGAAGAAGGTGAGTGGCTCTCCCAAGGTCACACAACTAATAGACGGCAGGCTCAAGGCTTGATCGCTGGGTCCACGGGTGCAGAGCCCATGCCCTTTGGCCCACACAGCTATCGGGACTCAGAACACGCTGAATGGGCTGAACCGCACGCCTCGGAACACAGAACTCTAGAGTCTGTTACATGAGGGTGTCGAACGAGAACACACTTGGTCCCTGTAATCAAGAAAGCAGCAGGAAATGACATCGCACACACACACTCCTCTCCCAGCTTCAGTAGGCACCGATGATGACACCAGACAGGACCGACCCCAAGTGACCCCTGAAATGGCCAAATGGCAGGCACAGTTCCTATCAAGTGGTGGGTGGGTAAGCAGTGTGGACCTACCTACGTTGCAACCCTGGGTGGGTCCACACTGCTATGCTTGCTGTGTGGCTCTGAGCCAGTCTCCCAGCCTCCCTCAGCCTCTGTTCCCAAACTCCGCCACCTTATACAATGCAACAATCTACAGCATGATCTGTGCCCTCAAGGAGCTTACGGTCCGGTTGGTGGAGGAAAGACACCTCCATCCAGCTCAGCCCCCAACTCTCCATCTAGTCTAACGTGGCTCCCTTCCTACCCCTGGAAATCTCCTTTCTAGACTGAGGGGCCGGCTCTCAATAACACAGCTCTAAAGAAACCCACATGCTGTGAGTACTGAGATCCCAGGCACACACGGCCAAGGTCCCAGAAAGGACTGCCCAATCTCAGTGACGGGCAGCGAAGACGTGCCCTGCTTAGAGCTGGACAGTGCGACTACCCAGTTCCCACCCTGAGGGCTCTGCCCCGTGTTCCACAACAAGCATCCCCGCCCCCTTCCCCACACCAGACCTGCCAGGGGCAAAGTATTTCATTTAACCCTCACCATTAGGGATATGTTGTTATTATCATCCTCATTTTACAGGTGAGAAAACTGAGGGGCAGGGTGCTTAATAAAGCATTTGAATGGTCACCTTATAGGTTCTAGAATAAGACAGTACAGGGGAGCCACTGTCCTAAAGAAGCTTGCCCAGTGCCCTGTCCCCAGCCCCACAGCATGGAGTCAGGCAGGCCTGGGTGCTTCAGCAGCCCCACCACGTCAGGCTCCCGCTAAGTGACTCAGAGCTCACCCAGCCCAGCCCAGCCTGGCCAGGGCTCCTTCCCTCACCCAAGGCTTAAAGCTCCTTATGACATGTGCATTGTTTTTCTAGGCTGGAGTCAGAGATGGTGAGAGAACCCTGCCCTCTGCCACCAGCCTTTCTCGGAACTGCCATTGCTTCATCCTGCAGTCCTGAGATTTGTGGCATGTTCTACTTTAAAGTTGGAAAAAAAAAAAAAAAAAGTGTGCCTACCAGCCACTCACACCTTAGTATGAGTTTATTTAACTAGCATCTCTTCCTTTCCTCCCCAAACTAAACTGAAATCAAGCAAATGGAAGAGGAATAGAAATACTTCCGAGAAGAGGACAGCCTGACAGAGGCCTTGGACAGGCAGGGGACAGCACCCCAGGCCCTGAATTAGGTGAGGCAACCTGAGTGCCACAGTTGTGAAGGGACTCCAAAAGTTCTAGGCTTTTAATTTTTCCCAAATCCCATCGAAGACTCCAGGTATAAGGTCTTCGGATTTGGTAAACGCTCTGCATTCTAGCCTTCCCCCACCCCAGTGACCTTGGTGAAGCCACTTGCCCCCTCTACACTGTTTAGTGGAGCTCATGTATCCAAATTCAGAGCTGACAGAGATCACATGAAGGTTTCCCATCAACTAGTCAGCAGAGAGCTGAAGCAAGTGTGTCTCCTCTCGTGCGGCCCCTCGCCCTGCCCACTCATGCATCCTTGCCTGCCCAGGCCTGGAACTAACCCTCAAGAGCCCCACCATTCCCCTAAGTGGCCTCAACGACAGGACAGGGAAGTAAAGCAGAGACCATGGAGCTGGATAAAACACACAGAGTCCCAGGCCCAGCACTGGGATTGTCATCGTGGGAGACAAACAAGGGCAGTCTCCATCCCGGGGCTGCAGACACCCTGTTTGGGGATGACGTCCATCCCAGGACACCGACGGTGACAAGGCTCTCAGGATCGGCAGACCCCCAGAACGCAGGGAGATAGAGGGCCGGGCAGTCAGGCGGTGTGATCTCTGGGTGGTGCGCAAGGTTTGTCCAGTGGTGGCCTGGAAGGGCCTGGAGCCGCCCTCCACACCCTTGCTAGGTCCCTCATCCCTTTCCCCGGTACTCAAATCAGGACAGGTGCCCCCAGGCTCCCTGTGATCATTTTACTTTGCTCCTGCCGGGTCTAGCTTGGAGAAGGGGACGAGGACACTTGTTGTGGAACGCTGGGCAGGGCCCTCAGGCTGGGAGCTGGGCAGTCACACTGTCGAGGCTCACATTCCATGCCTGCCACTTACATGATGGGCAGTTGGTCCAGCAATGAACCTCAGTTTCCTCCTCTATGAAATGGGGAGAATCACACCTGTCTCACTGGGTCATGGAAAGGAATCACTGAAATGGAGAATGCTGGAGCTTAGCAAAGTATCTGACACACAGTGAGTGTCGATACATGTCAACTGCTGTCATCATCAGCACCATCATCATTTGTCCCTAGACATCAAATACCCTGGCCTGGCCCTACATACTGTGCCTACCTCTGCCCCTTACCTTTCTGACTTCACCTCCGGCCCTGCCCTCCCACACAACCTTGCGTTCCATCTTGCAGGATGATTCATGCCTTCACCACCCACCAAGACCTGTCACCCCCAGGTCATTTCCCTCCCTGAACATGTGCTCCAGTGTGACAGCCAGCATACCCCCATGTCTGTGGGCTCCCAGAAGGCAGGCGGGCAGCTTAATCCACAGGACCTCAGAACCCCATAGCACAGAGCAAGCTGGGAAAGCTAACAGCGGGCCCTCAGGAGAGGGGGGACATTCCATGCATGGCATCTCTGGAAGGGACCGGGATGACACAAAGGGAAACAACTCCACTCAAATATTGAGGCCACCCAGAACTCAGACCAAAGTCCTTCAAGACCTCACTCAATGTCCTTGGCATAGGAAATCCCCAATTTCTTCCCCAAATCCTTCCACCCCTTAGAATTCTAAGGCATTGGACACATTTTCCAACACAGTCTTTTTGCATTGTCAAGAGTAGCTGGGACCTTCTCACTACCCGGTACCAAACACTGCTCTGGGATATCCGGGTAGAAATCTCAGAAACAGGCCCAGTGAGGCCCAAAGGCAACAAAACAAACGGCCTAAGGGTCTCTAGAGACCCCCCAGCCCCCAGATTGAAGGAGGGGCCTTCTGCCAGTGCTCGGGGGTCTGGTCCTTCCAGCCTGAGCCACACGAGGCCCCCTCTGCAATGGTTGGGATCAAATAAGACTACATCAGCAAACACCTTAAAACTGTAAGGGGGTGCGCACACGCACACACACACACACACACACACACACACACACACACCATGGACTTTCTGCCATTAACAATTGGGAGAAAGAGGATGTCAAAAAATTACCCATCTGTCCAGACAAGCAATGCCAATGCAATCTATCTGAATCAAATATACTCTGAGGGCTGGCAGTGACATAAAATCATAAATTCAGAAAGACTTTTAAGGTCCTTGCTTCAAAATTGTATGTGGCTTTCATTCACGTAGGTGCTGAGGAAAAAGAAAGGATTGAAATTTTAACTTGTGTTCATCTGGTTGGTCTTTGAGGGGAAGAAATTAGAGAAGGAAGTAGCCTAATTGGGTGGGCCGCTAGAGACCAGAAGGCATTCAGGAGTAAGACCCAGAAGACCTGGACTCCAGCATCACCTGGACCCCTGTACCAGGTTGCCCACTGTGGAACCCTGTGCGTCAAGTCACATTCCTGCTTCTGCTTCCGGCCTCTCCACCTTTGCAGCAACCTACTCTTGTGAGCTCCCAAGCCTCGGTGAGAAGGGAATGGATACGGCTCTGGGCTGGGAAAATGCCCAGGCAGCCGCGAGCAGCCCGAGCTGCATTATCCTTAGGGCTGCAGAGAGACCACGTCCAGAATGACAGAACTTTAGAGGAAATACATGTGTCGAAGGCGCATTTGGCCCTTGCAGAAAAGTAGGGGACAAAACAGTGATGAGAAGCACAGACCCTGGAGGCAGACAGCCTGTGGCTGTTCCGGGAGAATGCACATAAAGGGGGCTGAGCGGAGTGCCGGGCCACCGCGTACCAACACACGGCTATGACGACTGCGCCGGCTACCACGCATGGATGTGGGGCAAGGGAAGAATGGCTCAAATGGAGACACGCAGGCATCCAGCCATGCCCGCTAGGGATGCAGCCCCAGCCTGAGGGGATGCCACCCAGCCAGCACACCCTCAGGCCAGGAGCCCACCAGCCATACTCCCAAAGGACCCCACAGACCTTGCCCCTGGCCCTCGATGTCCCCAGTCCAACACCAGCCTCTCATTTGTCAAGGAAAGTTTGATTCAGGTACTCCTCCAGATAAGGAGGTCCCTACAACCAGCTTCTAACTTCAGAGGCTAGAGGACTTCAAACCAGGGTTCCCTCGGCTTCTGTCCCCGCCTCCGCTGCTCAGGGAGAGACACAGAAACCACCGGCCTTTGCCAAACTCCTCACTTGCTGGGTCCTCCCTGCAAGTTCATTGAACCGGCTTCATTTCCCCCAGTCTTCTAACCCTTCACATCAGTCCCTCCCCCAGAGTGGGGACAGGAGGAAGATAAATGTGTAACACACCCACTTCGCTGCCTCTCACAGCTGGGGGAAGAGGATCCCTTGCTAAAAAGAGAGATGGAGAGCTGTGCTGGGCTTTCATCATTTCCAAGAGAGCCAAGATGGAGGCAACTGGTTAAAACGTGGTAGACAGGTGCCTTAACAGTTATCTTCAGGCTTCACTCACACAGACTGTTCTCAACCCCAAGAACACCAGCGAGTGAAACACCGGCCATCTTCCCATCCAAAGACTGGAGGAGAAGGGAAACAGGAAGAGGGGAAGTCAACAAGTCTCCCACCAAGCCCCCTCCGCAGCTGTCCCCTTCGATAAATTTCAACACAACAGTGATGTACAAGAAGAAAAACTGCCGACCTGAGAATTCACCCGGAGCAGTGATGAGGGAGTTGGTGGCCTCTGTTTCAGTGTAAGACAATGTGGAATCGGACAGATCTGTGGGAGGAAAGAAAAAGAGAACTTAGTTGGCCGTGGGGCAGCGCGCTCTTTCTGCCTCTTTCTCATGCATCTGTGTACGTGTGCACGTGTGTGGATGTGTGCACGTGTGTGGATGTGTGTGTGTGCTGGCAAAGGGCAGCAGGTCCCTCCCGACTTTCCGATGTCACCCTGTAACCCCATCTCAGGATCACCCCAGACCAGACCAGCCAGCCCAGGAGCTCTTCTGGAAAATGCTGACTAGCGAAGCTGGTACCTGAAAACGTTGCAATTCCCCTGACCACAGAAATAGCCCAAGTTCAGGGGACAGAGCAAGTAGCAACTTGGAGCCTCCCGGGTAAGGTTAAATTAAGCCCCTAAACACTTCATAGTTGCTATTCTTAATTACAACCATTAAAATTCTTGAAGCTGTTCCTTCTTCCTTCCTTCCTTTCTTCCTTCCTTCCTTCCTCCCTCCCGCTGGAGCTGAGGAAACTGTTTTAACAAGTCACCAGCCGTCCTCACTCTGTCCTGCTTACACCCCTCTAATTAAGGGCTCAAGCGTTTGCTCCCCAGATTAACTTTGTTTTTTCTCTCCCCTCCCCCACTCCCTGACATCCAAACCTGCTCACAGAGCAACTTTCAAAGCCTGGACTGTTTTTCTTAAGGCGTTCTTCTTTTTTAAGTAGTTTTAAGTACTTCATATGTACATTGTTGGTTTTTCTCTGTCTGCAGCACAGTTAGATGAGAAAGAGAAATTCTTTTGCACATTTTCTCTAGAACACTGAGCTGCGAGCTTGGCAAGCCAATGGCTTTTGGGACAGGTAGACTTGGAAAATTTTTCCTGGGCCTGTGCCTCTGCTACCAGCAATGGGTGTTGTCCCCGTTAAGGGACAGGCCTGTCCAGGAGTTAGATGGCCTATGGCACACTCATCTTCTCACCTAGCACAACCCAGGACTGGCTCGGGTGGCCCCACCTGGCCCCACCTGGCCCGGCAGAGCTACTCCAGGTGAGGGATCCCTGGGATGAAACTGTTTGCCTAGGCCCTCACTAGCTACAATTCCATCTGATCCTGCAGGAATTTTTTTCCTTTTACCACATGGCTTGGGGAGCGGGAAGATAAAACATTAACCAATTTGGCCTTTTTTTTTCCCTCTCTAGTTTCCCACTTGCCAGATGCTGACTGGGTGTTCTGGGTTTTATTTTGTTTTTTTGCTCTCATGTGATCACAGAGGCTTAGAAGTGAACTGGCTTTTTGTTTACAAAAAAGCAACAATGCAAGGAAGAGAAATTATTTCCCAAAAAATAACCTGGGACTGTTTATCAGGGAATGAAAAAGTTATCTGCTAGTAAAACATGTCAGGAGAAAAATAAGGACACACAGAAAAATCTTTAAAACAAACAAACAAACAAAAAAACCTCAATGCTCAAGTGGGAACTTCTTAAAAGAGTTTTGCTTTTAATACCTAATGTTCCCAAAGTGCTCCGTGCCCAGAGCCCCGCTGCCACTTCACATTTGAAGCAGCAGCACCACAAGCCGAGTCCTCTTTCTCAGTGAACTGCCTGACAGCCGACACAGACAGCATTGTGAGGTTTCCAGAAGAGTGGGAGCGACAGGCGGTTTCTACCTTTCACAGCTAGCAAGTCCCTAACACGCCCTTGCCAAACACTCACATCTAGTGTTTCCAGTGAGGCCCTGGACAGTGTCTCAGTGGCTGCTGTGCAAAAGAATGTTCCCAGCCTCCATCACTGCTCACGCCTCGAGGATGAAGAGCTCCCTCTGCAAGCTGGAGCCCCAGGTTCAGGTCCCCACCTCCTCTATTAGTCAAGCAACATCAGGGCTCACCAGCTTTCGCTATAAAGGGCCAGAGGTTAACATTTTCAGCTGTGTGAACTATACACTCTCTTCTACAACCACACAACTCTGCCGCAGCCATGGACAAAATGGAAATGGACAAGCCTGGCTGTGTTCCAGTCAAACTCCACTTCCAGACACCAAAATGGGAATGTCACATCATTTTCAGGTGTCACAAAATAGTATGCTTCTTTTGATTTTTTGTTTAACGACTTCAAAAATAAAAGCCGTTCTTAGCTTGCAGGGCATATAGAAACAGGTGGTGGGCTGAGCCGTTTGACCACTGGTAAGCGTCACTTCCTCTTTCTGGGCCTCAGTTGTTTCATTTATAACATCATGGGGACAACTGTTGGTTTCCACACGGTCACTCTGCAGGGCTGGGCAGTGTCCTGATTTTCGCTGCTTTATCACAGGCTGACTGACAAACCTTCAGGGCGATGATCCTTGATGTTCAAACTGAGGTGCTAAGAACTTTCACTAAGAACTTTTGAGGTTTCTCTTTGCTAATGGAACTGGGGATCTTGAAAGCAACTAGTGCAATTATGCTGACTTAGAAAATGCTGAGACAGGCCTACGAGGGAAGGACAAGGAGCCACGGACCTGAGTGGGGGCTGCTCTGAGTTTGTGCCTCAACCCTGCTGTTCATTAGCTGGGCAGCTCCTTGCCTTCAGTCAGCCTGATGCTTCATCTCTTATGTGACAAGGTCCCACCAGAGAATCTCTCCAGTTCCCCAGAGAACTAAGGCTCCCCCACGCATGGGACAATCCTACTTCTGGAACAAACAATAGGGTGGCCACCATGGTTTGGCCGCCGACTCCCACACCCTCGTGGGACAGCCTCTGCCCACCTAGCCTGAGAAGGTCACACTCCTGCAGGGGCTGGTGGGCATGTCTGACTTCACAGCGGGTGAGGGGTCTGGAAGGAAAACTGGGGCAGATGCCTGAGCATGTACGACACTAAGAAGTGACCTCCCAGACGATGCTGACACGCTACTGGGAGGAGGCCCTTACCAAAAACCAAACACAACCCAGTAAACGTGGTCACTTGGTGGAAAGTTTCAGCATCGTTGCCACGCCATCTGACTTTTAAAGCTTGAGTCCCATGGGAACTGCTCGGGCCACACAGTTGCTCTCCTAGTACTGTCAGGGCCAAACTAACTTGCCCCATGATCAAGATCCTACAGACTCCATCGCTTCTCTGCCTCAGAACCCATGCTCTGAACTCCCACTACAGGAAACAGACAGCCAAGTAATCTCCACTTTTATTTTCTTTCTTTTAGAGATAGGGTCTTGCTCTGTCACCCAGACTGGAGGGCAGTGCCACAATCATACCTCACTGCAGCCTCGAACTCCTGGGCTTAAGTGATCCACCTCAGCCTCCTAAGTAGCTGGGATTACAGGCCTGAACCGCCACATCCAGCTAATTTTTGTATGTTTTATAGAGATGGGTCTTGCTATGTTGCCCAGGCTGGTCTGAAACTCCTGGCTTCAAGCAATTCTCCCATCTTAGCCTCCTGAAATGCTGGGATTACAGGCATGAGCCACCGTTCCCAGCCACAATTTCTAGTTTTTTTTTTTTTTTTTTTTTTTTGAGACAAGAGTTTCACTTGCTCTGTAGCCCAGACTGCAGTGCAGTGGCATGACTTCAGCTCACTGCAACCTCCGCCTCCCGGATTCAAGTAATTCTCCTGCCTCAGCCTCCCAGGTAGCTGGGATTACATCTACTCGGGACCATGTGCACCACCACGCCTGGCTATTTTTGTATTTTTAGTAGAGACGGGGTTTCAGCATTTGGCCAGCCTGGTCTCAAACTCCTAACCTCAAGAGATCTGCCCGCCTCAGCCTCTCAAAGTGCTGGGATTACAGGTGTGAGCCAACAATCTCTACTTTGGGAACCACTTGCATCTACCCCAGAATATGGGCTGATCATCTAGGCTCAAGGTTTTACAGAAAACACGTTCTGCCTCTGAATGGGAGTTGTCTAAAATTACATTAAGCACCACCTCCAACTCCACTAAGCTCACCTAGGGGACAGTCCACGCCAGGGGCTTTGTGTACCAATATACATTCCTTTCTAACACTCCAGTTGTTTCTGCTCAAGTGAACATCTTGGCTTAAAAAGGGGGAAAATATACAGCTCTTCTCAACAAAGACTTCATGCCCAACCTATCTGTCATACTACTAATTAATACACTCTAAAGGAGAATAACCCAAGGCTGAGCGTGGCCCGAGAGAGACAGAAGAGGCACAGAAATACCAACCCACCTCCAGCGAGATGCTCAAGTCAAAACCCATTCGTCTCCGACAGGCCCATGTTTAAAGGTCACAGAGAGGTTAATGATGAGCCGTGGAATTCTGAGATGTAAATAGCCTGCTGCAGAAGCTGGGTCTGCTTTGGCCCAACTGTGGGAGTGTTTGTATAGCTTCACCCCACTTCACCGCAGCCGGCCCGGCTTCCACCCCTCCCCTCCAGCCCTCCAGCCCGGAAGCTGGACAGACCCTGGGCCGAAGGGGAGCCGACGACGGACACACCTCTGCAAGGGGAGGAAGGAGGGCACACTTACCCAGTGGCTTGTACTCGTCGCGAGGAGACAGCCGAGAATAGGGAGGTGGCGGAGATTCTGGAAGACAGGAGACAGCATGTCACTGCCAGGGTGGGGGAACTCACACCTCAGGTTCTACATGCTTTTAATTATTGGTTTCCTCCAGTAATAAACTCAGCCTCCAGGAAGCCCTCCCTCCCTTGTCCCACCCCCTCTGCTGCCCAAATCCCCTCAACAGTTAAAGCCACAGGCTTGGGGCGCAGACAGAGATGGGCTCAATCCCGGCTCTGCCAGCCTTGGCTGTGTGGCCTCAGCAAGTTACTTCGCCTCTCTGAGCCTGTTTCCTCAGCTCTAAAATGAGGATGATCATCATCTAGACCTCCCAGGTTTGCTGGGATAATGTACGTAAAACGCTTAGCGCAGCTGTTGGCACTGTCGAAAACACCTCAATAAACAGTAACTGTTATTACTTTAACAAGAGAAACGTGAGTGCAGGGGCAGTCAGAGCCAGGACTGCCAGATAAAATACCAAATGCTCAGTTACATTTGAATTTTGGATCAACATGGCGTCATTGTGTAGTATGACTGTGTCCCTTTCAATATTGGGGGCGTATATATACTAAAATACGGTGTGTTGTTTATCGGACACTAGAATTTAACTGAGCATCCTGCATTTTATTTACTAAATTTGGCAAGCCTAGTCAGAGCCAAGCGTGAGTGCAAAGGCCCAGACACGGAAACTCATGTCCAAACAAGCTGCATTAGGGCTAGCATTCCTAGGTGCAGGGGAGGACAGCGAAAAGGGTTAGGACCCAAAAGGCCAAACCTGGCTATCTTAACAGGAGGCCTTAAGCCAGTCACTTCCAGCTCTTGGCCTCCCCTTTTGCAAAGGACGGGGTGAAACACAAGCTCTCCATAGCTCAGACACTACGATTCCTTATTGTCTGTGATATTTTTCTTTGGGCTTCCTTTCATTTGCCTAAAATACTCCTCCTTAAAAACATATACTTTGCCTTCAGAAGAATTCCTTAGCTTCTTGCTTTACGGGAAGTAACAATTTGCTAAACTAAGTAACAATTTGCATGAATGAAATGACCCTTCATTTTCTGTAAATGAAACTAAACACAATCAAATCGCAAACTAAAACAAACTCTCAGTGGTAATAAACTGGTAATAACTATTATTAGGCGGGTATCAGTAATGACACAAGGGGTAATAAGTGTTTTTCGCAATTGTAATAAGGCACAATTAGTTGTAGGAGCATTTGTTTTGCTCCATACACCCAATGAGGCTTCTCCTCTTCCCCACCCTGGCTTTTCCAGCTCCAAGTTACTTCCAACAGAGTGAAGGCTCTGAGGTTTAGAGACAGAGACTTTCTGTGGACAGATGTTAGGGAGAAGGAAACGGGAATCACAGAGCAGCCTCTGAAAGAGCCGTGAACGTTTGCTCGCTGCCTGCCTTGTATCCCACTCCATGCCAGTCACTTTCCATTTTATTTATTGTATTTTACTGTTTTAGAACTCAGGTACAGAGTAGGTAATCATGCTCCTCAGGCACCTATTTTCATTTTATCCTTTCTCAAAAAAATAAAAAGTAAATGAGGCGGCATTACTATCCCCATTTTACAGATGAGAAAACTGGCTTGTCCGTGTCCCCTGAGCCAGTCATGGCGGAGCTGGCACTCCACTCCAGGCCTGACCCTGCTCTGACACCTGCTGAGATGAATCAAGAGATGCCCTGTCTCGTACCCCTTCATGTCCGCTGGGTCTGGGACACCACCCACTCAGAACATGCTCACTAAATATGGGCAAAGACAACTGGGATGAGGGTAACAGTAAAGCTGAACGCACCTGTGGACAAAGACATGCAGAAGGAGGACCTAGGGGGCCCTCAGGCCTAGAGGTCAGCCTTGAGTGAAGAGCAGCCTCTCAGAACAAGAGGCAGCGTATAGGAAGGGCTGGAGTCCCACGAAGAAAGGCCAGTGCTCCCACCGTGCAGAGGAGGAGACTGCAGCCCGGCGAGCGGAAGTGACTCCCTCAGGAGTCTCGTACTGAGCCAGAACCAAAGCCAGGTCTCTGACCTCCATGCCCTTTCCGCAATCCCCATGAGCTTATCAGAAAGCCTGTAATTCCTTAGGGTTACTTTTGCAAAAATGTGATTGGCGGAGGCCCAGGCCACACATGGCATGGAGCTCTGGACATCTGCCCCCAGATTTGTCCCCAAAGGTGAAACTTGACAACTATGGGCAGTATTGGCTGGAGTGAAGCCTCTGTAACCAATGCCAGCATCTCTTCCAGGCCTGCTTACCTGGAGCTCAAAAGGTGAAAGGCAGGAAGGGCTCATGAGGTCCCACCTGGAAGAGCTACCTGGGCCTTGAGTTGTGACACCCACTATCCACGGCCATAGCTGAGTTGGGAGTTCCAACGTCATGAGATAGAAAGACAATCCATGAGCCTGAACCATGAGACATGCCAGCTAGTGGAGCGCCGCAAAGCTTTCAGGAGGGACCTCACCAGGCTCCTACTATTAGCTCTGGCAAAATGGTTGGCAGACAACTGTTTAGCAACTGCAGAGACTGAAAGCTAATAATGAGATTCCATGATTCTAAAAAAGCAAGAAGGCTTTAGACTCCACCCCACAACACAAGGATTTAGTGTCAGAGACAGAAGGGGCCTTGGGGTTCAACCAAATCAACTCCTCCTTTTTACTGATAGGAAAACTAAGGTCCCACTTGGTGAAGGACCTGCCCAAAAGGCCACCCATGAAGGCAGCTGCAGGTGTAATGGGCGTATAGGAGGGACCAGCTGGAGACCAGTATCAGGTAACCCTTTCCAAAAATTGAGATATAATTTACATACCCTAAGATTCATCCTTTTAAAATATACCATTCAGTGGTTTTTACTATATTCACAGTGTTGTGTAACCATCAACCACAATCTAAACACATTTTTTTCATCACAAAAAGAAACACCATCCCCATTAGAAGTCACTTCCAAGACCCTAACCCCAAAACCCTGGGCAACCACTAACCTACTTTCATCTCTATCGGTTTGCCCATTTCTGGATATTTCATTTAAATGGAACCATACAATATATGGCCTTTGTGGCTTGTTTCTCCTTTCATGTGGCCCAAAGTCATCGTGGTTCATCCATGTTGTAGCATGTTTCGGTACTGTCCTTCATTCTTTCTCATGGCTGAATGATATTCCATTCTTTGGATGTACCATATTCCATTGACTCATTCATCAGCTAATGGACATTTCGGTTGCTTCCTCTCTTTGGCTGTTTCAAATAATGTGCTATGAACACTACTGGGTAAGCATCAGCTGCTGCTCCCACAAGGCTGCGTCTTGCGGACCTGGACTGACGGAGCCCCAGGACGTTACCTCGGGGAGACAAGGTGGGCACTCAGGTGGGACACGTGGTGGGTGAGACCAACGGTCAGAAGAGAAACTGAGCTGCCACCAGGCCCTCTGTCCACTCCCCTTTTAGAAGTTGTCTTAGTACTTTTAAAAGTGGTGTTGATTTTAAAATAACCAATATGCTCTACATTTTAACAGGAGAACTTTTAGAGCACCACTTCTTTCCTGGTAAAGAGAAAACAAAAAGAGAGGGAGACGGAAAGACATCAGAAACTCCAACCCCCTTAGACATCCAGCCTGAGGCATCCACTTCAGGAATCTCCTCCAACTTCCTTCAGAAGCAGGAGCAGTCAGCCAGGGGCCAGTGCGCCAGAAGGTTCAGCGCAGCCCAGGCAAGCCTCTGGTTAGCCCCCAGGGGGTACTTAGCCTTTTGGGATCTAGACCTAAATTCTAAAGCCAGAAAAGAGTTCACAGCCTCTCCCAGTGCCTGGCAAAGTTTCAGTTTGGGACATTTACCTTCCACCCCCATCTTTGCAGCTCAGCATCTCGCTTAGGAAAAGATCTACATGCCTCCCGAATTGCCAAGTTTCCCCCTCCCAAGGAGGGGCTGTGGGTGGGAAGGGGGCCTCCTGAGTGCCCCTCCTTCCTGCCCCCAGAACCTGAAGACTCAACCCTAAGCCCCGTGATGGGAGACGCAGAAAAGGAGCTCCTGGCACTTTAAGGCCGGCTGAGCCTAATTGCCCAGATTCCCCTGGCAGCCAG
Organism: Lagothrix lagotricha; assembly: GCA_963574225.1. Classification (NCBI taxonomy): domain Eukaryota; kingdom Metazoa; phylum Chordata; class Mammalia; order Primates; family Atelidae; genus Lagothrix; species Lagothrix lagotricha. The sequence continues at coordinate 106,551 of CAUYNB010058202.1, forward strand.
ATAAACAGCGCGGCCGGCTGGCGCCAGCAAGAGGCAAACTGCACATTATCACCCGTTCCTCACCTCCAGGAGGAGCTAGGAGGAGCAGACAAGCAGGGCTAGGGGCCGCTGAGCTGGGCAGGGCGGGGGCTTGGAAGCCCAACTTGAAATTGATCTCATTTCAAAGGGATAATGCCAGGCCGAATAAAAGGAAAACTTTCTAGCCCATTCTAATTCCTATAGTCCTGGCCTGGGAACCCTGTGTTTTCCTAGGCGGCCTCCTCCAGTCGTTTAGAAGTTCTCTCTCTCGCTCTGTCTCTCTTCCCCGGGCGCAATTTGGATAATAGTAATTTACAGAATATAATTACAGAAAAAAAAAAGTGGGGAAGCAAAGAGCAGGAGATTTATTCCGAAGTTAATGGATACTTTCAGGAGAAAGGAGCTCTATAAACACAGGTTAGAGCTGTGATTAAAGTATTTCTCCGCATTTCCGTCCACATAGGCACCCACCGAGCTCAGCGAACTGGCTTTTCCTGGGACAGAAAGACACCCAACGGGAAGGCAGAGCTGAGCCTGACTCCCACGGGCTGAGACGCCAGGAGGCCCCCAGCCCATGCCCAGCAGAGGCGGGTCCCCTGCTGAGGACCCCCAGTTTCTGAGACCAGCCTGGAGCAGAGCAGGGGAGGGGAGAGAGGCCTCTGTGGCCTGGCATCTGCACATCAGCCCTCAGGGATTCCCTCCAACTCCTTACTTTAGAGATGGGAAAAGAAGCCCAAAGGGGAAATTTGCCCCAAGGCTCCAAAGCAAGTTGACCCGGATGGAGAGTGGGCTCTGAACAGCAGGGGTCCACACTTCCAATGAGGGGTCTCCCGTCACTGGGGCTCCCTGCGGTGGCCGGTGGAGATGGCGGGGGGGAGGGGGTGTGACTGCTGCCAGGTGGGAGTCCCCCTTTGCCAGTGTTCAGCGTACTTTGCTTGCTAGCTGTGTGCGTGCGCTGTGTGTGCGCGCGTCTGCCTGCCCGGTGCCCCGGCCCTCTCCCCAGAGCCCTGGAAGGAGCAGTCTCCTTATCAGGACGCGCACGGCTGAGCCCCAGCTATGCACCCGCCCAGTTACGGGAGCCAGGCTGGCGGCCAGGCGGCGAGGGCGGGGTGGGCAGCCCAGGGCTCCCCCAGCTCTCAGGCCAGCGGCAAGAGGGTCAACCGGGCACATACTGGAAACTCTTCCCTGGCCATCGGTCCTCCCCGCTGTCCCCAGGGTGGCTGAATGGGGACCCCAGAGGCTAGCAGCTAGCAAAGAGGCAGGGGAGGAGACTCGGGGTGCTGCAGCCCCCGCAACAGCGCCTCCTTCTGGGAGAAGGAGAAGAATCAAGTCCCAAGGCTTAGTTCAGATTTAGATGGGGAGAACGTTCCCAGAGCCACCCCCACTGACCACCACGGTGGGTGACAGGGGAGGCAACTCATCCAAGTTAAGCTGCAGGTTACTAGCTGGGCAGAGCCTAGGACTAGGTCCACAGTTAAGAACCACTCTACTCCAGCTTGCCAGGTATCCCTTGACCTGTACCTGTCCAAGACCACCAAATGCAAACCAACACCCACGCCAGCTCCTAGTCCAAGGAGTAGTAGCAGGAGCGGTCCTGTCCATTGTCTCCAACTTTTTCACTCCTCCCCTCCCTGCCCACCCACCTGAGTGTGCCTGGCACCTTGACTCTGAGCTGGCTGGCTCCCTCTCCTCTGACCCATCCTCCGAGGCCCTGCTCCAGGTTGGAGCTGTGGAGCTCCTGCAGGTGATCCTATTACATACACACCCACAGCCTTCTGGTAGTTCAGACCCACAGACCTGGCCCTGCCCACTGCCTGTCTTCCCCTATCTCTTCCCCATAAATCTCCCACGGGATTATGTTTCTTGAGGGCACAGATCCTACTCATGTTTCCACTCTGGCAGCCACAGCACCCAGCACACTGCCTGGCCCAGAGTAGTTGCTCATCGAACATTTGTTGGCACACTGAAGTGGCGAAAGAGAAAAATACCTGCCAGGGGCTTCTACAAGAGTGGAATGGGCCCACTTAAAAAAAAGAGAAAGATGACCAGGAACAAGACAGCCAACCACAAATAGGGTCTCCTTCCCCAGAGGCAGGGAGGAGGCAGAGTTCGAAGAGGAGAGAAAGCCACTTTCAGGGAAGCTGTCAGGAAGGGGAAAAGAGTACATAGAAAGCCTGGCATGAGCCACAGGTCAGAGACTGCTCATAGCTCCTGAACTGGGCCTGGAGTGACCAGGAGGGGAGTAGGGTGCCTGATCAACACGGCCCCTCCACACCCACCCCCATCAATGCCCTCTATTCAGGAAACATCACTGAGGAAAAACCTCCTTTCCGCTCCGGAAACTACTCCACATGCAAACAAGACACCTGGGACAAATGCACGATCCTAGGCCCACCTTCCCCTTCCAAACTGAGAGTCGGGAGACCTACAATCTGACCTTCTACGTGCTCCCAACCTGGGTGCTGACTCTCCCCAGGGAAGCCAGAATGGAGGGACCCAGAGCCCTCCCAGGCTCAACAGCCTGTGACTCCCTGACAGTCCCACCCCTGCAAAACCCCAGTGCCACCTTATGGATTCCCACACATCCCCCGGAGACTAGCTACAAGCTAACATACGTGTTCCCCGCAGGGCAGAGTTCAGAGCAAGGCGAATGCAAGCTCCTGGCCTGCTGGGGCTTCCACCTGTCTGGACCTGAGCACCAGGGCCTGGCCAGGTGAGCAAGGCTGAGGGTGGGGTGTGTGCAGGGAATCTCAAGAGGAGAACAAAGAAGGGGGCCAGTGCTCAGAGGTCATCAAGTATCTGGCTTCTTCACCTACTTGTGGATGCCTCCAAGACCCTCAACGCTATACAAAAGCTGAACATACGAGGAGGATGGAAGATCCTGGCATTTGACACCCAAGGGATGTGGGGAATAGTAGCATGTGGGAAATAAAGAGGGTGCTCTTTACTCCAGAGAGGCTACACTGCAAAGCTTTGTCCAAAGTATACAAAGGCATTAGCGGGATATTTGATGAACACTTGATTCTAGCTATGATTTGTGTACACCAAATTTCACAACTTACAGCTACTTGGACATAGAAAAGCATAATATGGGTACGGGCGCGTGCCTACAAATGCTAGAAGCCTGGGCACAGTCTGGGGCAGATTCTGGAATTGGGGTGGGAGGAGACAGCACCTACTTCTCTGACCTCTCGTTGGCCTGCCGTCTGCTTTCCCTGCCTATGAAGTTGGAGCCTACATCATGTCCCTGAAAGTGCACAGAGAAAACTACGACGTGCACCCTTTTAAGTTTACCGGAGCCTCGAGATAAAGTTGCCACTTGATGTGTGTGCTGGGACACCCACTCCCCTGGGGGCTCCCACGCTCCAAGGACACCCGGGGGGAGCACCTGCAGCTGCGCCGACCCGCAGTGTCACAGTTAGAGAGAAGGGCAAAGAAGGGGACAGGGAGGAGGAGCCGGGGACTCCCCCCGGCCGGCGCATCGCGCTCACCTGGCCCGCAGAGCCGGCTGAAGTGGTAGGGGTTGCAGCACACAGTGGGGCCGTCGGCGGCGGCGAAGCTGTGGCAGCCGCACAGGGGCTTCAGCTCCACGGCGTGCTGCAGGTCGGGCCAGCGGAAGAGGCGGCCGAGCAGCAGCTGCGGCGGCGCGGGCTGGCCGCCCAGGCGGAGGTCGGCGCGCGGCACCAGCACGCAGCCGCCCAGCACGCCGCCGCGGGACTCCACCGCCTCCAGCAGCGTGTCCAGCGAGCGCTCCTTGAGCCGCTTCAGCAGCGAGTACGTGACCGTTTCGAGTTCCTGCTCCAGCAGCAGCAGCCGTGAGCGCGCGTCGCGACTCCGCCCGCCGCCCGCCGGCTCCAGGGCCGCCCCGGCCAGGGGGTCGCTGGCGTCCCGGGGAGCGCCGGCGGCGTCCCGCTCCGAAAACAGACAGCAGGTCACCGTCTCGCAGTCACTCTCGGGCAGCCAGCCCGGGCCTCCCGGCTCCGCCACGTCCAGCAGGGAGCTCCCAGCGCCGGCCCCTGGCTCCGACAAGGGCCTGGGGGAGCCCCCTGCGCGCCGGCGCCTCCCCGCGCTCTGGGCGCCTCGCTGTCCCACTGCGTCCCGGGGCCGCCGCGGGTCTACCGGGCGGACTTCGGAGCGGCCGCAGCCTCCGCCCTCTCGTGCCCGCGGGGCCGGCTCAGCTTGGTTGCCCAAGCTGCCATCCTCGTCGCCGCCGCCGCCGCCGCCGCCGTCGCCGCTGCCGCCTTCCTCCCGGTCGGGGACCACACGACTTCGCCAAAGTCGCCGCACCAGCCCCGAGCGTTTGGACCTGAACATACGATATCCTTTGGCGCCAGGGGTGGGGGGGAGGCGGTCTCCGGTTACCGGGGGTCCGTTCCCTCAGCGAGGCGCCGGCTGCGCGGGTCGCAGCCCCACATGAAGCTCCGCCGCGGAGCGCCGTGCAGACCGCGCACAGCCTGTCGTCGAAGGGGCGCCGCAGGGCTGCAACATGAGGGAGCTCGCCGAGGCGGGACGGCCGGGAAGACGCGCACGCCAAGCCGCAGTCCGCGCGCGGCCAGCGGCTACATGGACCGCAGCGGCGGGGCTGCTCAACAACTCCAGCCCCCGCGCTTTAGGGGGGCTGCAGGCAGCGCGCCGCCAGAAAGACCCCACATGGGCCGGAGAGCCTTCAAAAGTTGCACGGCTGGTCCATGAGCACAAAGCGCTCGCGCCGAACTCCCAAATGTGTATGGAAAGCCCTGCCTTTTAAACCAAGCGCTCAACTACATGGGCTTTCCCTGCAGGATCCGAAAGGCAGGCTTGTTGATACCCCCAGCTCCCTTCTTACGCCCTGCAAAAACAAAAAAGAAAAAAAAGGGAAAGAAAGAAAAGGAAATCCCAAACAAAACCTAAATCCCTGGATTTGCATGCACGAAAGGCCAACTCCGTCTCAGGTCCCAGGCGCTAGATGCACTTGGAGCGAGTTTCTCCTGAACGCGGGTGTCAACACATGAGTGGAAGCTGTAAAAATCCCAAAGAGCTGCTGGGAATCCTTAATTTAAAATGCAATCCACCGAGGCAGAGGTCGCAGCCCGCCCCACGCTGCGCTCGGACGCTCCGGGCGCGGAGGCTGCCCAGGTCGCCCCTCCTCCCCCCTCTACGAAAGTGCCTCCCGGTGGCCCCGGGGTCCCAGCGAGGTCTGGCGAGGCAGCGCCCGGCGGCTCTTTCTCTCGGCTTGGCTCCCTCGATCGCTCCCCCGCTCGGCTCTCTCTCTCTTTTTTGTTCTCCTCAAACGCACACTGAGGGCCCCCGGAGGAGCGCCGCGGAGTCATTGGCTGCCTCCCATCATATGCCAGTCTAGACACTTTGGCGGCTCCGCGGCGCTGATTGTTGCGCAAACAAGGTTTCAAGTTTCTTAACTCTTAAAGGAGAACACGTCCCATTGCAGGGCCCGAGGCTCCAAGGGGCCGGCTCCCGGGGCGGGCCGAGCTCGGGCCCCCGCCCCACACACCGCCCCGGCACCCCGGCCCCAGGCCTGACAGCACCCGCGGCCCGCTGATTCGCGTTGCGCCCCGGGCACGGATGCGAGCGAGCACACACACGCGCGCGGACACACACACACACGCACACACAGGGTTACACAAACCACGGGCAGGCGCGCGAGGGCTCGGCGGACGCTGAGACTCAGATGCAAACGGGGCGCTTTGCGTATCCCTGGCTTGTGCACAAACTTACAAAGAGTTTGCACTTTAAAGTTGACCCAAACCCCCATCCCAGGGCAGGCTAATAAAAATGGGTGTGCTTGTGTGTGCCTTCCTGGGCCGAGCCTCTGAGGAGCAGGGGGCGGCTGATGTGCTGGGGTAGCGGATCTTCCATGACTGCACGAGGGGGCTCCATGCTCCTTGCACAAAGTCGGGGGTCGCTCTGCCGGGCCAAACTGGGTGCTTAGGACGCTTTGCGCACGGTGGCTCCAGGCTAGCCCGGAGCGGGGAGATGGAGAGGGTGGGGTAGAGGCGGGGAGTGTCTACTCGCTGGCTCCTCTCGGTCGCCACGGCCCTCCCTCGGAGCGAGGCGGGCTGCTGGCCGGCCGGGCCCCCTTCGCACTGGGTGCTTCCTCTCCCTTTCCCAGTTTACTCTCCGCATCTCAGAGACTGCTGTGGGTGAGGGATCGCGCTTTCCCTGGCGAGGTTTCCACGCAAAAATGGGGGTGGGCTTGGGGAGGGATCGGGGGCGCGGCGGCAGCAGCCTGACACCCGGCGCGGGAAGGGTTAAGGCCGCTCCTGCCCCTGGAGCCGGCGCGGCGGGGTACCTCCTCGGGCGCGCTCGCTCGTCCGAGGGTGGCAAAAGTTCAAGCTTGTAAAGTCGGGATTGGTCCCGCGCGGAGGGGAAAAAAGGCCTGGGCCCCCCTCCCCCCCCGGGCGCGGCGCCGATTGGCTAGACTGCGGGGCCGGCACCGCCCTCTCCCCCCGCGCGCCGCGGCCCCACCCACGGCGCGGCGCCCCGCCCCTTTCCGGGCAGGAGCCTGGCCGCGCGCTGAATGAAAGACATTCCGCTACTCTCATTGGCCGAGGGCTAGGCGCCATCCCCCCGCCTTGGCCTCGGGGCGCTGCTGAGCGCGTCTCGCTCAAGGATGGCGTCCTGCGGGGCTGGCCCGGGGGGCGTGCGGCGGTGCGAGCCCCCGGCCGGGCCCTGAGTCTGTCTGCGCTGGGGGAAGAGTGGCGTTTGCAAGGAGGATTCGGAAACATTGGCTGAGCTTGACCTGACGCCAGGGACTGTGCGCGCTGCGCTCCCTGGACGTGGCGGTGGTTCCCCGAATGAGAGATCGGACTCAGAAACTTCCTCACACCCGCCTCCTACTACTTTGGCCAAATTAAATTAGCCGTCCTAGCCTCACTTTCTTATTTGAAACCGCGGAAGAGGATGCCTGCCGTTCGTGCTTCACAGCACCATGAAGGTCCCAGGAGACAGCGCAGGGTAAACGCAGAAATCGCAAGCGAGCAGCAGGATGACTGTTCACAAGTAAACAAACACACGTGATGTCACCAACACCCAAAAAGCAGCGTGACCCACACCCCAGCAGCCCGTCTTGTGTAAGTCACTTTTCGCTTTGGGGAAATTAATACATCTTAAAATACAAAGAGAAACTCAATGTATTTTCTTTTATCCCCGTGCCTGCTCTTTGAGTGTGGATTACAATAATAATAGTTCATGCTTACTGAGTCGTTACTATGGGCAAGGTGATGTTCCAGGATTTAGCTAATTCTCACAACAGTTAACATAGATACTATTATTAATCTATAAGCACTGAACATAGTTACTATTATTATCTACACTTACAGATGGGGAAAACTGAGGCACAGGAACTCACTCATGTAACTTGCCAGTAAAACAAGGATGGCATTGACATGCTAACATGCTAAAACAAGAGGGGCATGAACCAGCATGCCTGCTCATCCTGGCTGGAAGTGGTGCAGGTCTGTGTTGCCACACTACACTCTTCAAGAAGGGATTTCCAAACAGGCCCACCTGCTGAATCAAAGTGTCAGGGGTTGAGGTCCCCAGACTACAACATTTTGGGGATAGGTGTGGTGGTTACTATCATTTTATTTTTATTTTTTATTTTATTTTATTTATTTATTTTGAGACAGAGTCTTGCTCTGTCCCCCATCTGGAGTGCAGTGGTGTGATCTCGGCTCAGTGCAGCCTCCGCCTCCCGGGCTCAAGTGATTCTCGTGTCTCAGCCTCCCAAGTAGCTGGAACTACAGGCTTGCACCACCATACCTGGCTAATTCTTATATTTGTAGTAGAGATGGGGTTTCACCATGTTGGCCAGTCTGGTCTCGAACTCCTAACCTGAAGTGATCCGCCCACCTCGGCCTCCCAAAGTTCTGGTATTATAGGCGAGAGAGTTACCACCATTTTGTAGATAAGGATGCTGAAGCACAAAGGCTTGCACAAAGTAACTTGTAGTTACTGCCAGAGGCCAGGTTAAAACCCAGACAGTTTGGCTGAAGGAGGGGTGTGCTTGTGTAATGGGAAGCAAAGGAAATGGGCCGGCAGGAAGAAGGATTACCAGCAGGTAACCTGCAGGACCTCCCCTGAGGGCAGGGACTTGTGTGCTTCCACAGGTGCTCAGCACAGAGCCCTAGGGGCTCCCTTCCCCCCACTTCCACCCCCCTGCCTCTCTGAGGTACCATGGCCTCCCAATCTGCAGAGTTGCTGGAGGAGCGCCCTGAGAGATGCCCCAGTAGCCTCAGACCAAGGAGAGACTGCAGCAGTGACCTTTCTCAGGAGACCTCCCTTCTTTGCTGGGCAGTAATGGGCAAAATCTGGCATCATCTCTTGCTCACTGGGAGATGTGGCATCGTTCTTGATGTGCTTAAGAATGATGCTGAATGAAGCTCACTGAAACCAGAGTCCAGTGGGCCTAAATTCTGTCCCTACTTACCTCCCTCAACTCTATAAGCCTTGGGATTTTCATCTGTGAAGTGGAAATAAGAATCATGCTGAGGCCGGCCGCAGTAGCTCACGCCTGTAATCCCAGCACTTTGGGAGGCCAAGGTGGGTGGATCACAAGGTCAGGAGATCGAGACCATCCTGGCTAACATGGTGAAACCCCATCTCTAATAAAAATACAAAAAATTAGCCTGTCGTGGTGGCACATGCCTGTAGTCCCAGCTACTCAGGAGACTGAGTCAAGAAAATCGCTTGAACCTGGGAGGCGGAGGTTGCAGTGAGCCGAGATCCTGCCACTGCACTCCAGCCTCGGTGACAGAGCAAGACTCCATCTCAAACAAAAATCATGCTGGAAGTGGTGGACAAAATTAAGTGACAAGAGGACCTAGAAGCAGCCCTTGTTACAGCACCACTGCATCTGGGGGAAGATAATGTCAGGAAGGGAAGGGCAGTGGCAGTCCTGCTGTCCTTGGATTCCTAGGGCCCATCCAGCCTAGTGCCTGGCACGCGTTGTGACCACTAGAGGGTGTGTGTGGCGGGGGCCAGCAGGGCAGGGCCAAGCTACAGCTTAAAAACACCCTCCCTCGACACTGCCAGACAACAGAGCAACCTCCAAATCCCTAGGGATGTAGGGAAAAGCGAGGAAAGGAAGAAGGTAGGGTTCCTGATGCTTATCCCCAGGTCTCTGCACCCAAGTTACTCACAAAATAACTCATAAGTAACTCTGACCCCCTCAGATTCAAACCTGCCCCCACTCTGTTATTCCAGTATTTTCCCCAAAGCACTCTATGCTTCCCCTTTACTGGGCTGGTCCCATTTCAAAACCAGACACTCTTTTATCTGTTCTCCTCTACCTTTGGGATGTAAGCTCCACAAGGGATGGTGAAAGTAGCAGGCCCAGGCCACCTACAGCGGTGTGGAGGCAGTAGAGTCAGAAACAGGCCATTTGATGCCATTCTGTCTGTGCCATTGAAAAGCTAAATCACAGAAGACACCTCATTTATTCTTCCTGGCCCCTAGTTCAATGCCTGTCACATAGTGGGCACTCAATAAATATTTGTAGGGTGGTTGAAATAAAATCCCTCACTTAACTCCATACTTAACCCTGTGCCAAGCACATCAGTAGCTCATCAACTCCCTCAGACAACACAGTGAAGGAGGTATTATTCTTCCTAGACCCATATTTTTAGAGAAGGAAACAAAGAGGTGAAGTAATTTGTTACAGATCACACAGTGAGTAGGTAGCAGAATCGAGACTTGAACCCAGAGCTGCTTGAGATGTGTGTGCATCTTCTTAATACCTAGTCCTAGAAAAGAAAACCAGTTCCTTGCCCTTGGGAAATGTCCCACATTACTGGAAAGGCACAAGGCATGAAACAGCAGAAATCACGGAAGGGAAAAGTTACGTCTGGGTGGTGGGAAAGGGGCAGTATTTAGGAGCTACCACTTATGAACAGAGACACCACAGAGGGGATCTGAGCCACCTCTTGCTATAGGCAGGTGGTTTGGCAGGGAGACTGAGTCACAGTGACCCACTTCATAAGAGACTGATGGATAAACCAGGGTCTCATTTATTAACTCTGAAGGCCCAAATTTTATAGACTAACTACAGGCCCAAGTGGCTAAGTGACATTCTCTCCCCCCTTTGGAAGGTAAATCTGCTTGGTCAACATAGCCCCAAATGGGAGACAACCCTGGGCAGTGGTAAACAACCCTTCTGAAGCTCTGATGAATGCTCCGGACCCTCTCTCCCTTGGAAAATGCGCATGTGAATGAATGGAACTTTGTGTTCATTCATTTAACACATAATTACTGAGCTCCTACTGAGTGCCAGGCCCTCTTCTAGGTGCTACCAATCCTGCAGTAAGCAGAACACAAAAATTCCTCAACTCAAGGAGTCTAAGGGGAAGATCACAACAAAATAACCAGGTACCCAGTGTATTGGAAGGTAAAGGTACAAGGTCAAAAATAAAGCAGAGAAGAAGAGAGAGGAATGTTAGGAGCAGGCAGCTTGCGGTTTGGAGAAAGTGGTCAGGGAAGGCTTCTCTGAGAAGGTGACATTTGAGCTAGGTCTTGATGGAGGGGGTAGAGTGAGAAGGAAACTAGCTATGATGCTCTCTGGGGGAAGAATGTCACAGGCACAGAGAACAGCAAGGGCAAGGGTCCTGAAACAGGAGCAGACCTGGCACGTTCCAGGATCATCAAAACAGTGATGAGATCGGAGTGATGCTGGGGGCGGATTGTAGGTTCGCATAGGCTATTGTTGGGTCTTTGGCTTGTCATCTGAGAGACTTGGGAGCCCCTGGAAGTTCCGAGCAGAGAAGGAACAGAATCTCCCTCTGTTTCAACAGGCTGCCTTGAACTACCTTGTGAACTGACTGCAAGGGGACGGTGGGAGCGGTGCTGGGTAGGAGGCTGTGGCCGTGGTCCAGGCCAGAGGCCATGGTGGCTTAGACCAGGGTGGGAGCAGTGGATGTGGGGGAGCAGGAGGTGGATCCTGGACATTTTATATATCCTGAGGATACAGCCAGCATGATTGGCTGTCATATCTTTGAAAGTATAAAAGAACATCTGAGGCTGGGTGCAATGGCTCACCCCTATAATTCCAGTACTTTGGGAGGTCGAGGCGAGCATATCACCTGAGGTCAGGAGTTTGAGACCAGCCTAGCCAACATAGCAAGACCCCGTCTCTACTAAAAGTACAAAAGTTAGCTGGCATCGTGGCGAGCACTTGTAATCCCAGCTACTCAGGAGGCTGAGGCAGGAGAATGGCTTGAACCCAGGAGGCAGAGGTTGCAGTGAGCAGAGATCACGTCACTGCACTCCAGCCTGGGCAACAACAGCGAGATTCCATCTCAAAAAAAAAGAACATCTGAACAGTATACTCATGTCAATGATGCTTAATCTTTTACTGGTAATAGTAATCATAACATTAAGAGGTCGTTTTGAAGATCAAAATGCTTAGTGCAGTGTCTGGCACCTAGTAAGTGCTTAATTAAAAGTAGTTTTATTAGTGAAATGAGCATGGAGTCAGTCACTACCAAGTTAAGGCACTGAACTAACAGCAACCCTGCAAACTGTTTAAACTCTGTGACCCTCAGTTCTCTTGCCTGTAAAATGGACCCACTTGACCAAGGTTCAAATTAAATGAATAAAGTTCTGGCACACTGTAGGACTCAGCAGCTCAATAAGCACATTAATGAGCTTACTAAGCGCAGGTACCTACCTCATTTGGTCATTGTGAGAGTTGATTGAGATAATACGTGCAAAGCATTTGGAGCTGCCGCTGTTACTCTGCTCCTTGTGTACCCATAGGGAAGGGCAATGCCCTGGACATGATCAGCTTTCAAAAATATTGCATGGATGAATGAATGAATGGAGGCATGAGTGAGCAAAGTGCACTGAGTTTCATGGCTGTTAAAAGGGTTGGAGGCAGTTGCACAGAGGCCAGCGTGAGGACTGGGAGCCTGCATTACCTGGTTCCATCCTCCTCAAACTGGGCTAATGTGGGGCCTTTTGGAATCAAGGGATTTTTCTGGAGAGCTTATTTCATTCACAGATGTTAGGGAAATGTACTTATTTATTTAGTCATTTCATTTTATTACTTTTTGAGATGGAGTTTCGCTTTTGTCGCCCAGGCTGGAGCGCAATGGAGTGATCTCAGGTTACTGCAACCTCCGCCTCCCAGGTTCAAGTGATTCTCCTGCCTCAGCCTCCCAAGTAGCTGGGATTACAGGTGCCTCGACCACACCTAACTGAGTTTTTGTATTTTTAGTAGAGACAGGGTTTCACCATGTGGGCCAGGCTGGTCTCAAATTCCTGACGTCAGGTGATCCGCCTGCCTCAGCCTCCGGAAGTGCTGGGATTACAGACGTGAGCCACCGCACCCAGCCCAGAAATTTTTATATTACATTTGTAATATATTTGATCTTTAATATTAAAGCTAACCCAGATATATCAGGGAATAGAATACACAATTCTCATGAGTTCTAAACAGAGATGACAGACTTTTTTTTTTTTTTTTTGAGAGTGTCACTCTTTCACCCAGGCTGGCGTGCAGTGGCGCAATCTCGGCTCACTGCAACCTCTGCCTCCTGGGTTCAAGTGATTCTCCTGCCTCAGCTTCCTGAGTAACTAGGATTACAGGCGCCAGCCCCCACACCCGGCTGATTTTTGTATTTTTAGTAGAGACGGGATTTCAGTGTGTTGGTCAGGCTGGTCTCGAACTCCTGACCTGATGATCCGCCCGCCTCGGCCTCCCAAAGTGCTGGGATTACAGGCCTGAGCCACCGTGCCCAGCCTGAGATGGGAGGCTTCTCATCAAGCATGGCACGGTCACTATGAGCAGCATCAGACCCTGACCTCAGACTGATCCCGGCCCTCCTGGAGGAGGTTCACTCTTCCAACCTTCAGGGAATTGTAGAAGCCCTCATTTGAGAAACGATAGCCAGGGATGTGCCACATTTTGGTGCTTGGCTATAATTCAACAGTATTTCTACTGGACACTTACTATGGGCATTTAGTACAGAGAGCCCTGCCCTTCAGTCACTAGGAGTTTATTTGAAGATATGTCTGCATTCAATCACTCTTCTGTAACATGGCCAGAGAGAGCCTTCTAGCAGTCCCCTCTGACTATCAGGCTTCCGGATTGAGAACGCTCTAGTAAATCCCCGTGGCTAAGCAGCTAAAGAGTAACCTCCCAGCCCTGTTAGGAGCAGGTCTCACTTCATCTCCCCCACCCCGCTCCACTCACGAATCCTGAACAAGAGAAGGCTGCTCTCCGGAAAACCCCACGTGCCCCACCTGCTCTCTGATATTCCAGACGTTGTACTTGCTGGTTCATCTGCCTGGAATGTCCTTCTTCCCATTCCTCTGGGCAAGCTTTTTCCCCCTTTCTCCCCAGTGACTAGCCCAAAGCTATCTTCCTTGCACTGCCCTGGCATTTTACATTCCTACTTCCCAGGGCTGGAGAGGATTTGTCCACCGTCAAGAGCAAAGCCTGAGTCCTCCTCATCTCTGCACCCCCTAACCCAGCACCCAGGAGGTGCTCCCTTTTAGGGAGAGGAGGCAGACCTTAACTTTTGATAGATGTAGCCAAACCGGGTACCCCACGGACATTCTACCAATTTCCCCTCCCTGCAGCAATGCCCACATGCCGACCCTGCAATTCCAGTTTATACACATACCGTACAGATGTGCTTGCAATGTGAGTGAAATGATACATGTATACGGTCGTGTATTGTATAAATGAAAGGAGGGAGTTAGGCTCTATCAGGTTACTTTATAGCAAAAGGAAAGAGATTGGAAATAACCTAAACTTTATCAATACAAGATAAAGAAATTAGGACTAGTTAAATTATGGTATATCATCCAGCTGTTGAAAAAGGAGGGAGCCTCCCCGCCCCGTATAAAAAGATAACACAGGCTGTGCATGGTGTCACGCCTGTAATCCCAGCACTGTGGGAGGCTGAGTCCAGCAAATCACCTGAGGTCAGGAGTTCAAGACCATGGTGAAACTCCATCTCTACCCAAAATACAAAAATTAGCTGGGCGTGGTGGCGCATGCCTGTAATCCCAGCTACTCGGGAGGCTGAAGCAGGAGAATTGCTTGAACCCAGGAAGCGGAGGTTGCAGTGAGCTGAGATTGCACCACTGCACTCCGGCCTGGGCAACAAGAGTGAAACTCCATCTTGAAAGAAAAAAAGAAGATCAAGACATTAACTAACAACGATGTGTACAGTGTACTACAATTTGCATGTAATTTTTAAAAGCATTTATGTTTGTATGCACGTAAATGTTGGAAAGATACATGATAAGCTGTTGTAAATGGTTGCTTCTGGGGAAGGAAACCAGAAGGCTAGAAAGCTGGGTGAATTAACTCTTCAACCATACGCAGCTGGTTTTTGGTTTGCTTGCTTGTTTTTATTCTATTAAATAGGCAGTACTTGAACTTGGTGCAAAATATAAGTGATACCAATGATTCAATACAAAAGGGGCCTCCCTCTCACCTGCCCTTGGCCTTCTTGGTGTATAACCTACAGTACTTCCCGAATGTTGGTACCATGAGCTGAATTACCCATTCAAAAACAATTAAGTCGGGGCAGACGTGGTGGCTCATGCCTGTAATCCCAGCATTTGGGGAGGCTGAGGCAGGCAGATCATGAGGTCAGGAGTTTGAGACCAGCCTGGCCAACAGAATGAAACCCTGTTTCTACTAAAAATACAAAAATCAGCCAGGTCTGGTGGCACACGCCTGTAGTCCCAGCTATTCGGGAGGCTAAGGCAGGAGAATTTCTTGAACCTGGGAGGCGGACGTTGCAGTGAGCTGAGACCTGGTCACTGCACTCCAGCCTGGGTAACAGAGTGTGACTTATCCTCAAAAAAAAAAAAAAAAAAAAAAAAAAAATTAAATTAGAGCCAGGTACACTGCTAGTCCCAGCTACTTGGGAAGCTGAGACACAAGGATTGCTTAAAGCCAGGAGTTTGAGGCTAAAATGTGTTCTGATCACGCCTTTGAATAACCACTGCACCCCAGAGCCTGGCAACATAGTGAGACCCTGTCTTAAACACACACACACACACACACACGAGTCAAATATTTTAAAATAATAAATCTATTATTAAAATAGTAAATATTTGTTGAAGAAAAGAAGAAATTAACAAAAGAATTGTTGATAAATGATTAAGTACATGAAACTGTTCGGTAACCTACAAAGCGGAACAGTAAGTGACAAATGGAACGACAAAAACAAGAAGAGATCTAAGTGAGAAGTGACGGCAGTCGGAGCGTGCATCCTGTCTGGTCCCGCTTTTAGCTTCCTGTGTGTACATCTCTTCCCAGCCAGACCAGGGCAGGCTTTATGCTCTTATTTACTTCCCAGAGGGAGGCGTACAGAAAGTATGTAATAAACATTCCTTGCTTAATTCCCACTAGCCTGAGCCATGCTCTGGAAAGGGCTGAGGGACAGTCTCCAGTACCCTCCAGGCCGTTATGACTTCCATGGGCCTTGGACACTGTCTCCACACGGCCCTTCTCCCATACAATTTTTTAAAAATAGTGTATTGGCATCAAGATAAATGAAATCCAGGCTGGACTTATTGTTATATATTTATTATTACTATGATTATTATTGTTGTTTTAAAGAAAATTAAAATGAGGTGAACGTGGTGACTCACGCCTGTAATCCCAACACTTTGGGAGGCCGAGGTGGGCAGATCACGAGGTCAGGAGATCGAGACCATCTTGGCTAACACAGTGAAACCCTGTCTCTACTAAAAACACACACACACACACAAAATTAGCTGGACATGGTGGCACGCGCCTGTAGTCCCAGCCACTAGGGAGGCTGAGGCAGGAGAATCGCGTGAACCCAATAAGTGGAGGTTGCAGTGAGCCAAGATCACGTCACTGCACTCCAGCCTGGGTAACAGAGCGTGACTCCCTCTCAAAAAAAAAAAAGGAAAATTAAAATGAAAATATTTTGTAGGCCCCCTAAAATTTCATGCGCCCTAGGCCCTGGACCTGCTGTACCTAATGGATAAGTCGGCCCTGGGCCTGTACCTTGGGCATGGCTGGCATTCAGTAAACAAGCACTGCTTCTAGGAGCAGCCTGGCTTAGAGAAATACACATTGGCTTTGGAATCGTAAAGACCTGGATTTGATCCCAGCTCTAGCACTTACCCACTGGACCACTATAAAGCAATCACTAAGGCTTCCTGAGCTCAGTATCCTCCCTGCTAAAATGCAGGGTTGTCCTGAGTATTAGAAATAATGTATGATGCTTAATAAACGCCCATTACTACTGGTTGATCTGTCCCCAGAATGGAAGGGGTGCACTGGAGGTGGGCCAGGTACGTGGTTGGCACGGAGAACAGTGACCACAGGCACAGGCCCCTTCAGAGGGCGAGGCGGAAGGTAGTGGTGGGAGGTGGCCTTCTCTTAGTATAAGTCTGGAGCAGATAAGGAAAGATTAAAATTCAGAATCAAGTCTCTGCTCAGCGGTTCTCAGCTTTGGCTGTGTATTAGAGGCACCTGGGTGTTTTAAAAAAAATTACTAAAGCACAATCCCCACCCCAAACCAATTTAATCAGAAAGATTTGGTGTGCGGCCCAAGTGTGTTGCTTGGTTATTTTTGCTTTTTTAGCTCCCCAAGGTGACACTAGTATGGGACAGGATTCCAGACCTCCATGGCTGTGCCTGTAGATGGAAAGGGTGAGCTGGGGAGTGATCTGTCGTGTCTAGCAAACAACTTCTCAAATTCTTGGTGGCTGGCAGGAGTGGACTGAAAGTGAGCAAACATCAGTCGTAGGAAGCCCTTACAAGACCCTGTACCAACAAAGTATTCTTTGTTTGTTTGTTTGCTTGCTTTTTGAGGTGGAGTTTTGCTCTCGTTGCCCAGGCTGGAGTGCAGTGGCGCGATCTTGGCTCACGGCAACCTCTGCCTCTCAAGTTCCAGTGATTCTCCTGCCTCGGCCTCCCGAGTAGCTGGGATTACAGGCATGCACCACCACGCCCGGCTAATTTTGTATTTTTAGTAGAGATGAGGTTTCTCCATCTGGGACAGGCTCGTCCTGAACTCCCGACCTCAGGTGATCCGCCCGCCTCGGCCTCCCAAAGTGCTGGGATTACAGGCATGAGCCACTGTGCCCAGCCCAAAGTATTCTTTTCTTAAAGACAGCTTCCCAAATTGCAGGTTCAGGCTGCATCCAGCGTGAATCCACCCCTGCGGGTGCTGTTTTTAACCCAAAACCTTGCTGAGCCCCCAGATAAAAGGGACCAGAGCATGCCCCACCCCCAAAAGGGGAGTAACTAAGAAGAAACAGAACTTATCCCAGCAAGCAATGGGTGGGTTTCTGCAAGGGTGGACTGCAGGCCCCTCTGCCTGAAGGCCTAGGTATAACTAACCCATAGACTCCTGGGCCATCCCAGGCCCACTGAAACAGCATCTCTGGGTTAGGCCAGAGGCTACATTTTTTACCTGCTCCTGAGGGGATTCTTACACATAGTAACATTTTTGAGTTAAGAAAGGATGTACATTTCAATCTGGAAAAAAGTTAAATGGTAGATACATATGTAAGAAAATCATAAAGGTTTACACGTTAAGATATATGCTTTACACACCTGACTCAAAAGACAAAAGAGAATCTACTTGCCACGAATCTACATCTTTGGGAAGGAGAATCGGGGAGGCTGCCTGGAAGAGGAGCTCTTTGAGCTGGAGCTAGATGGGCAGAGAAACAGGGAACAGAGCAGGGAGAGTTGTGAGGTACAAGAAGAAGAACTCTTGTAGCAACAGCAGTGGAGAAACAGAGTGGAAATGGAGGGAGGGTTGGTTCTGAGGCCTTGTCAGGCAGCTGCCTCGTCCCCACCCAGGAGCAGGGTGTCCTCAGAGGACCAGGGGCGGTGTGGTCAGCAAAGGTAGCCCATGTAAACTCCCAACTTGCCTGCAAGTGCATCCAGGTCATTCTCCCCAACAAGACAGCATTGTTTGGGGTTCCAATGCAGGGCAAGAAAAACAGAGAGCCCAATTGTCCCTGTCATCATGGGTATATAATTTATAATAATGTCAGCTATTAAAGGGTTTTTAGTAATTAACTGACAGTGGTGTGCAATTTCACTGCGTTTTTGCCTGCCATAATGATCTTGAACTTTGCAAGGCAGTTTTGAACTTGCTCAAAATAAGCCCTGAATACAAAGAAGGGTGAGATAATTCCAAATGAGGGGTAAGAGGGGTTGGACAAAACGGGGCTGTCCTCCTCCCAGGAAGAGGGATGCACTGTGCAGAGCCAGGGAGGCTGAGGCCCCCTGTCTTCCCAGGGAGCTACCCACCCAGTAAAGTGCATGTCAGGCCAGAACGGTCAGTAAAGCAAGTCAGCTGTTTCATGATAATGTGATGTTACATATTTTCCTTTTTTTTTTTTTCTGAGACAGAATGTCACTCTGTCACCCAAGCTGGAGTGCAGTGGCGCGACATTGGCTCACTGCAACCTCTGCCTCCCAGGTTCCAGCGATTCTCCTGCCTCAGCCTCCGCAGTAGCTGGGACTACAGGCGTGCGCCACCACACTCGGCTAATTTTTTGTATTTTTTAGTAGAGACGGTGTTTCACCATATTGGCCAGGCTGGTCTCAAACTCCTGACCTTGTGATCCGCCTGCCTCAGCCTCCCAAAGTGCTGGGATTACAGGTGTGAGCCACTGCACCCGGCCTTTTTTTTTTTGAGGTGGAGTGTGACTCTGTCGCCCAGGCTGGAGTGCAGTGGCGCGATCTCAGCTCAATACAACCTCCGCCTCCTGAGTTCAAGTGATTCTCCTGCCTTAGCCTCCCGAGTAGCTGGGACTATAGGCGTGTGCTACCACAACCAGCTAATTTTGGTATTTTTAGTAGAGACAGGGTTTCATCCTGTTGGCCAGGCTGGTCTTGAATTCCTGACCTTGTGATCCACCCACCTTGGCCTCCCACAGTGCTGGGATTACAGGTGTGAGCCACCACACCCAGCCAATTTGCATATTTTCAACACACCTTGTTTGCATAATACACAGCTAGGAATATTTTTCCCTTCCCCAAAGAAATATGCTTCCTTTTTTTGCTTTTCCTGAAATGTATGACTCTCTTGGTATATCTTTTGCTCTTTCAATTTTTTTTTTTTTTTTTTTTGCTCTTTTGATTTTTAATAGAGACATCAGAATAGGAAATATTTCTTTCTCCTCTTAGTTTCACTTAAAAAAAAAAAAAAAGCCAACATGAGCCCTGACATGAATAGGCAGTGACACTGAGTACTAGAAAGGTATTAAACCATGGAGGCGTCTGTGGCAAATCGGTGAACTCAGGCCCCGTGTTAGTGAAGTATCTGCTTCTCCACAGTCAGGAGTGCAGGCCCAAGGCAGAGACAGCCTTAACTGACAATCTCAATTCTCCCCTTTCTCTTTAGCAGCAGAATGATCATTCTTATTTAAGTTATTTTTAACTGGGCAAATTTTGTCCTGGAGAGAAAGACTGCCGTGGCCTGAGCCCAGTCACGTGACTACCCCTAGTCTCTCCCTTGCACTTACTGTAGCCATGTGACTATTTCTGGCCAATAAGATGTAAATCGAAGCATCGTGTGAGACTTCTGGAAAGACTGCATCAAGGCTGCGGGGCCAGACAAGAAGCACCCTTTTTTTTTTGCCTTCAGCCTTTCCTTCTTTGGCCTAGATTACACATGTGATGGCTGGAACCCTGGAAGTCATGATGGACTACGAAGCAACCTTTGAGATAAAAGCCATACACCCCAGCACTTTGGGAGGTCAGGAGATCCCCTGAGGTCAGGAGTTCGAGATCAGCCTGACCAACATGGAGAAACCCCGTTTCTACTAAAAATACAAAATTAACCGGGCCTGGCGGCGCATGCCTGTAATCCCAGCTACTCGGGAGCCTGTGGCAGGAGAATCGCTTGAACCCAGAAGGTGGAGGTCATGGTGAGCTGAGATCACGCCATTGCACTCCAGCCTGAGCGACAAGAGTGAAACTCCGTCTCAAGAATAAAAAATTAAAATAAAACCCAGTATCAGAAGAGTCAACCCATCGCTTTAGCAGTATTCTGTTGGTGAGAAGCAAGTCTCCAGGTCCAGCCCGTACTCAATGGGAGAGGATCACACAAAGAGTTCGCACCAGGAGCCATTTTCAAGGCTGCTGGTCACACCGGGCTTGATGTCAGGCCGTCGCAGTGTTCCGCCTAAGAACAGCAAGAGTGAGTGCAAAAGTATGCAAAGTCTTCTGAGGCCCAAGCTTAGAATTTGCATACGGTTAGCCAAGGCAAGGCATAGGGCTTAACCCAGATTCAAGATGTGAGGAAATAGACTCTTAGCTCTTGATGGGAGGAGTTGCCAAGATACATTGCAAAGGGGCATAGGTACTGGCAGGCATGGGGAATTATGTCCATTTCTGCAAAGAAACACATGAGCTTTCCCAAGTGTTTCCCTGAAATGCCTTGTGCTTTCAAGTCCACAGCCTTTTTTTTTTTTTTAGATGTGAGTCTTGCGCTGTCACCCAGCCAGGCTGGAGTGCAATGGCATGATAGCTCCCTGCAACCTCTGCCTCCCGGGTTCAAGAGATTCTCCTGCCTCAGCCTCCCAAGTGGCCAGGATTACAGGTGCCTGCCACCACACCTAGCTAATTTTTGCATTTTTAATAGAGACAGGGTTTCACCATATTGCCCAGGCGGGTCTTGAACTCCTGACCTCAAAAGATCTGCCCACCTCAGTCTCCCAAAATGCTGGGAATTTAGGCGTGAGCCACTGCACCTGGCTGCCCACAGGACTTTGAAGGCTCAGTTTCCTCCTCATGTGCTGTTCTGCCCCACCTCTGCCTGTGACCATCCTGCCAGTCTTTAAGGACCAACTCACACGCTGTATCACTTCCTTTTTCTCCTGTAACAAATTACTATTAACTTAGTGGTTTCAAACAACACATATTTAGTATCTTTCTTACAGTTCTGGGAGTCTGAAGTCCAAAATGGGTGTCACCAGGTTAAAATCAGAGCATTGGCAGGGCCTCATGCCTTTCAGGAGGCTCTAGGAGAGAATTCGTTTTCTTGCCTTGTCCAGCTTCCAGAGGCAGCCTGCATTCCTTGGGTTGTGGCCCCTTCCTCCAATTCAAAGACATGAATGGCTGGCAGAGCCTTTCTCACTCATACCACTCTGACACTGACTCTTCTGCCTCCCTCTGCCACTTATAAGGACCCTTGTGATTACACACATCCCCATCAGATAACCCAAGACAATTTCCCCCATCTCAAAGTCAGCTCGTTAGCAACCATAATTCTACCTGCAACCTCAATTCCCCTTTGCCATGTAACCTAACACATTCACAGGTTTCAGAGATTAAGACATGACATCTTTAGGGAGCCATTATTCTGCCCACCACCCTACGTCACTCTCACTCCCTTAGTGCCCTGTAAACAATAATGCCAGGAGCATTTATTGAGCACTTACTAGGTGCCTGCCATTGTGCCCAGAGCTTCTTCCCAGAGGGTCTCTTTGACCTTTGAATTATCTCATCTATTCCTCACAGCCCATGGAGAGGTTTTTTTTTAAGTGTTCCCATTTTACAAACTCAAAGAAGTAACCCCCCAAGGTCACATAGTGAGTAAGGGCTGGATATAAGAATCCGAACTCCAGTCTGCCCAGCTCTGAAGCCAGAGTCCCAACCACTTGCTCATGCCGCCTCCTTTGAGGATACCCTCATCCCTTCTCTTAGAAGTCACCCCTCTTCTGTGCTCCCATAAGTGAGTAATTGGGCCTTTCTTTTAACAGACACTCATCTGAAGTTTCCATTTTGGACAGGCCACCTCCCCAGTGCCTCTGTCAAAGTAGTCATAGTACTTCTTTCATGAAAATCTCCTATGTGCCAGATCTTTCACATAAAACACTTCACCCTCTCTGCTAAGGCAGGTGCTGTTTCCACTTTCCAGCTGAGAAAACTGAGAGGTACAGAGTTCTGATTCTGCCGCAGCATTCATTAGTGTCAGTGCTGGGAGTAGCACGCAGGTGTAATTCCAAAGCCCTTCTCCTGTGCTAGGCCACCTCCTGCAGCTGTAAATACCTATGACCTTGGAACACAGAGTAGAAACACATCACAAGCTTGCCTCAAGATGGTTGTGCAGCATGTTGGTTACAGTGGGGATTCTGGAGCCATGCTGCTGGGGTTCAAATCCCAGCCCTTCCATTTTCTGTTTGTGTGACTTTAGGCAAGCTGCTTAACCCGTGTCTGACTCAATTTCCTCATCTGGAAAATGAATGTAATGATAGCACCTACTTCCTAAGGGCTGTTGCAAAGATTAAATGAGTTAATATACCTTAAGTGGCCAGGCGTCATGTCTCACACCTGTAATCCCAGCACTTTGGGAGGCCAAGGCGGGTGGATCTCCTGATGTCAGGAGTTCAAGCCCAGCCTGGCCAGCATGGTGGAGCCCCATCTCTACTAAAAATACAAAAATTAGCTGGGCATGGTGGCACACACCTGTAGTGCCAGCTACTCGGGAGGCTGAGACAGGAGGGTCACTTGAACTCAGGAGGCGGAGGTTGCAGTGAGCAGAGATCACGCACTGCACTCCGCCTGGGTAACAGAGCAAGAATCCGTCTCAAAAAAAAAAAATATATATATATATGTATATATATATATATACATATATATATATATAAAGTGTCTCTGCAGTCATGCCACATGGTAAGTACTCAAAAGTGTTAGCTATGAATGTGAGTTGGCCTGGTCGGCTGAGGGTCACTCAGGTCCCCTGCCCTATCCCAATTTGCTGGGCATTTCCCTTCTGTGAAACATTACCCCAGAGAGTATGAATGGAAGGCCATCTGGAAGACCCACAAAGATAAATGTTGAGAAAATACTTTGTAAACTGTAGAGTGCTGTACCCATGTTGGCTATTAATGATCTACAGTACTTGACAATCAGACTGGGAAACCGGAATCCCCCTGGAGGACCCATTTCAGGCCTCGTCAGTATCAGCCCCAGGGAAACAGAGGGCCGCAGCTGTCATACCGCGTCCTCCCCACCCATCGCCGCCACTCCCTCCCCCAATCCATCATGGGGAGGCCGAGGCTGCAGGAATGTGATGGTATCTCCACAGACAGACAGTCTGTTCTCAGAGGAGACAGGGCTGCCCCTGGGAGGCCCGACTCTCCCCAGACTCGGCCCCAGTGAACACAAGGCCCTGTCCTCTTTATCAGCTTTGCTCTGCAGCAGCGGAGACAGTCTGCCCGCTGGGGAGTCACTGCAGAGTGATAAGCCGCTAGGCCCCTTGCTGGCCGTCCTACTGGGGCCACAGCCCAGCTGCCTGGGAATAAGAAACTTCAGGCTGGCCTGGCTTGGGGCCTGAACAACCTCCAGGGACTGGGGGGCTAAGAGTGGGGAGACTGGCTGTCTGTACCCCCCAAGGAAGAAGGAAGCAAAGACCTAGAGTTGTGTCAAGGGGCCAGGGGACACAGTCTGCATGACCCCCAATTGCTCTTAAAGACATGTGAATCTGTTCATTACATTGCTTTGCAAGATACCTTTATCATCATCCTCATTATCTTTACATATTGATGATGCTTTTGCTAAGTCCTCCCTTTACTGGATGAATTAATGCATGTAAAGCATTTCCCACTGGGCCTGGGGAGGACTCAGTGAAAGTCATCTAGCAATAGGAGCAGTGTCCTGGTGTCCTTGTCATCATTCTGCTGGTATGGGCAACCCCCAGTTTTTGTTTTTTTTTCTGAGACAGAGTCTCCCTCTATCACCAGGCTGGAGTGCAGCGGCGTGATCTTGGCCCACTGCAGTCTCTGCCTCCCGTATTCAAGTGATTCTCCTGCCTCAGCCTCCTGAGTATCTGGGATTACAGGCATGCACCACCACACCTGGCTAATTTTGTATTTTCTGTAGAGACAGGTTTTCTCCATGTTGGTCAGGCTGGTCTCGAACTCCCAACCTCAGGTGATCTGCCCGCCTCAGCCTCCCAAAATGTTGGTATTACAGGGGTGAGCCACTGTGCCCGGCCCTCCAGTTTGTTATAAATCATACTAGCTAATGTTTATGTGGGAGGGTCATGCCCATTATGGCTTCAGTTTCTCAACTCCCTGGAGGTGGGCAGTAAGTACTGGAGCGAACAGTGTCCTATTTGATAGAGCCCGAAACTGAAGGGCCCAGAGAGGTGAAGAAGCTTGCCCAAGGCGAGGACATGGGACCAGGTGGGAAGAGCCCCAAGTCCTCAAATTCAAAGTCTGTGGGGTTTTTTTTTCCCCATTCTGAGCATTGCCTACTGTCGACCAACCAGTGAGGAGCCTGGAGTGAGTCAGTGGTCCCTGTCCTGGACCCTTTCGGGAGTCAGGGAGGGGACAGAGAAAGATCCTTGGTGTTAGGAATTTGCTGACAGCACGTTGGAAAACAGCCAGTGACTTCTGTGAACCCACAGGATGAGCGCTTGGCCAGGAATCCAACAGCCCCGGGTTCTAATCCCAACTCCGCTGCTGTCAGACTGGTGACCCGGGACTGAACAGCTATCCTGTCTGGGCTTAGTCCCAAGATCCGTATTTCCTCATCTTGTAAAATAAGTCACTTCCTCTGCATTGGCCATCTCCAAGTGTTGCTGGGTGAATTAAATGAAGCGATACATGGTCAGACCTCCTGGTGGGGAGCTCCGGAGTAGAACCATCCTCTCTTCCTGAACAATTGACTTTAAAACCCCTGACCACCATGGAGGGTGCTCAGATGCTTCCTCTTACAGGAAGCACCAGCTCAGATGCTCCCTCTTCCAGGAAGCCCTCTCCAGCTCGGCACAACTACGGCCTCCTCAGAGCTGGCACATCTCTTGTGGGGTACCCTCTGCCTTGCATGGAGTCAAAATTCAGAACTGATTTCTGGTGGCATCCCCCGATTCCCGAATAGAGTCTAGCACACATTACTTGCTTAATAAAGCAAATGAGTGACAGAGCAAATGAATGAACTGCCGAAGGGAAAGAGCCTCTCCATCCCTTTTCTGTCTAATAGAAGGCTTAGAGAGCATGTCTCCCCTCCTCTTTGGGCAACTCGCACTGGGAAAGACCCCTGAGTGGCAGTGCTTCCTGAATACAACTTCCTTCCATTGCCACCTCCTACGGTTGGCTCCAGATCATGAGGGGCTCCCTGGGGCCCCCGGGATTCTGTCCTGACTCCATGGCCTGTTCTTTGAAGCCCTTCCCAGCCAGGCCTCTTCTCTGGCCCCTGGTCCCATGAGCACTCTCTGGTCCTGGACCTTGCTCTCATTCTCCAATGCTCAGGGAAACACGTCTGTTCTCATCAAGCCTGCAATCCAGCCACCACTGCAGGCTTTCCTTTGCCTCCTCCCTTCTAAATGCCCTCTACGCAGCTAGGTACTTTCCCCTGGCCAAGACACTTCCACGTGGCCTTCAGTTCTCACAGATGGGTCCGCCAGCACCACCCCCAACCTCCAAATGTGTCCTCTGACTGTTCCCTCCCTGGCATCAACAGGCTGTGGATCTCAGGGTGGCAGAGGGAGGAGATGGGCACTGAGTTAGATTTTGGGGCAGGCAGAATGGTCTCCAAAATGTCTCAGGCTTTCTCAGGCCATATCTTTCTCCCTGTCCCTGTTGGACTGTTTCCGCCTCCACCACCCTGTCCACATCAGATCCCACATCACGGGTGCCCCTTGAGTCCACTGCTGCCACCTCAGACCCCCAGCCGCCCCTCCAGAATAGAGGGCTGTGTCCGCAGCCTGGCTGCCATCTGCCCCAAACACCCACCCTATCACCACCACAGCCACAAATACTTCCTGTGTGCCTACTATGTGCCGGATACTGTTCTAGATGCTGGAGACACAGCTGTGAAAAAAGCAGACATGTTGGCTTCCCTCATGGAGCTTTCATTCTAATGTAGGAAATGAGGAAAACAGATAGTAAAACAAAATAAGTGAGTAAAACATACAGCATTTTAAGTTAGTTTGAGTATAGGTAACTTTGCTGTCTGAAAATAAATGCAGTGGGGCATGGTGCCTCACAGCTGTAGTCCTAACACTTTGGGATACTCAGGCAGGAAGACTGCTTGAGTTCAGGAGTTTGAGACCAGCCTGGGCAACATAGCGAGACCCCCTTCACCACAAAAAAAAAAATAAAAAATTAGCTGGGCATGGTGGTGCGTGCCTGTGGTCCCAGTTACTAGGAAGGCTGAGGTGGGAGGATCGCTTGAACCTGGGAGGTCAAGACTGCAGTGAGCCATGATCACGCCACTGCAGTCTGGCCTGAGCAACAGAGCAAGACACTGTCAAAACGAAACAAAGAAACGCATTGGCTATAAATATATAAATAAAGCAGGAGTGGGTTTAGGGAGTGTGGGATGAAGTTGCTGTTTATTTATGTAGAGACACAAATAAACAGAGGGTCTCGCTCTGTTGCCCAGGCTGAAGTAGAGGGGCACAATCACAGCTCACTGCAGCCTTGACCTCCTTGGATTCCAGTGATCCTCCCACCTCTGCCTCCCAAGTAGCTGGGACCACAAGCACGCACCACAATACCCAGCGACGTTTTGTATTTCTTGGAGAGATGGGGTTTCACCACGCTGCCCAAGCTGGTCTCAAACTCCTGGGCTGGAGTGATCCTCTTCCCTTGGCCTCTCCCAGTGCTGAGATTACAGAGTGAGTCATGGTGCCCAGTCTGAATGTTGCTGTGTAAATGGGGGCCAAGTGGGCCTTGTTGAGAAGGTGCTCAAAAAGTTAGAGAAGACAAGAGAGTGGGCCTTGAGGATCGGGGGGAAGAGCGTTTCAAGCAGAGGGAGCAGCTAGTGCAAAGCCCCTGTTAGAGTTTCTGTGTTCCCTTCTCTGTACACCCATATTCTTCAGCCCTTTATTTGGACCTTGTCAGAGTTCCAAAGCGTTAGAGAAAGTTTTTCACTTGGCCTCCTATCTTGCTGCACCAGGAGCTCCTTGGGGCAGAGACCCTGTAATGGTCAACTTCACAGTCAACACACACCCCACCCAAACATGTCTAGACACACAGAGAGACACACACACACCCTAGACTCACACACTCATGTCCAGACATACACACCCAGTCTCGCACAAAGAGACCCTCACACTGCGGCCAAAAGTGAAGGCCTGAACTATTGTCTCCTGAGAGGGACTGAATGAAGAGTAAATAATAATTAGGTGTGCCCAGCCCCATCCAGTTTACAGAAATCCCTCTTGTGTCTACGCTTGGAACCTAAGAACTGGATAGCTATTAAAGTGAGTCTCTGAAGGACCAAGGTGAACAGGCTGGTTATTGGTATGCGCAATACTGGAACCTGGCTTTTCTGATTATACTCCGATTTGTGTTCATTTTTTAAAAAAATAGGTCGGATGTGAACATAGAACAAATTTCAAAATGTCCTTAGAGGGAAGTGTCCCTCCCAACGCCACCCCAGCACCCGGCTCCCGCCACAGAGTCTGAGTGCACTCACCAGTTTATTTCTTCTTTACCTAAATGAAGACCTAGGCTCTCTTCTCTCTTCAAAGAGATTCTGCTTTGCAAATACATTTGACAGAATGAAAACAGGCCAGGAGCCTCTGGTCTGGAAGCCCATCCTCTTTGCTCCTAGGACCCAGGCTGTCTGGGGCCAGGCTTGGCATCCATTTGGTTTCTCTAAAACCACAAGCCTTTTGGATCTAGGACACAGCCGCTGTATGTCCCACGTAGAAGTCCCTGGGAAACATCCACTGATCACGAGGATCCTGCTGCCCTCAGAGGGAGGAGACGGGGACCAAGGAAGAAGGGGGAAGAAGAGGGGAAACCGGACACTTTAGAGGAAACCACACTTTCTAGAGTTTTTTTAAAATGAGGACCCCAGTGAATTGCTTCTCTTTCTTTTTCTTTTACTTTTTTTTTTTTTTTTTGAGACACAGCCTTTCTGTCACCCAGGCTGGAGTGCAGTGCCGCAATCTTGGCTCACTGCAACCTCCACCTCCTGGGTTCAAGCGATTCTCCTGCCTCAGCCTCCCAAGTCGCTGGGACTGCAGGCACATGACATCACACCCAGCTAATTTTTGTATTTTTAGTAGAGACAGGGTTTCACTATGTTGGCCAGATTGGTCTTGAACTGCTGACTTCGTGATCCACCCACCTCAGCCTCCCAAAGTGCTGGGATTACAGGTGTGAGCCACTGCACAAGCCTCTATTTTCTTTTTTCTTTCTTTCTTTGTCTTTTCTTTTTATACAGAGTCTCGTTCTGTCACCCAGGCTGGAGTGAAGTGGCGTGATCTCAGCTCACTGCAAACTCCACCTCTCAGGTTCAAGCAATTCTGCTGCCTCAGCCTCCTGAGTAGCTGGGATTATAGGCCTGTGCCACCATGCTTGTATTTTTGGTAGAGATAGGGGTTTCATCATGTTGCCCAGGTTGGTCTCAAACTCTTGACCTTAGGTGATCCACCCACCTCGGCCTCCCAAAGTGCTGCGATTACAGGTGTGAGCCACCTCGCCCGGCCTACTTCTGTTTTCTTCCTTGGCAGTTTTATAGTTGACAGACTGTAAGTTCCCCATGAAAAAAATGGATTTGAATCAGCAGATGACCACCCCCTCCACACCTCAGTACAGTATGTCAAACACTCAGCTACAAGTGCATACTATAATGAGTGCCTTCCCTGCCCTGGGAACAGATCAAGAGTCACCATGGGCCTGCCGCCAGGTGCTTACAGTCTAGGGGAGGGGACACGCAAACACAGTTAATTCCCAGTGGGCAGGCTAGGGAGCCTTGGGGATCCAAAGGATAGGTGCTCCTCCTCGAGTGAGTAA
The DNA here is from genome assembly GCA_963574225.1 of Lagothrix lagotricha. Classification (NCBI taxonomy): domain Eukaryota; kingdom Metazoa; phylum Chordata; class Mammalia; order Primates; family Atelidae; genus Lagothrix; species Lagothrix lagotricha. The sequence goes on from CAUYNB010058202.1 coordinate 135,288, forward strand.
GAGAGAGAGAAGAAAGGAAATACAAGACCCCAGGCAGAGGGGTCAGCATATGCAAAGAGCGGGAGATGCTTAAGAAATCTCAAGGGGGACTTTGGTCTTGGGTGGCAGAGAGCAAACAGAAGGTTCAGTGCAGGTCAGATGTGAAGGGCCTGGATGTCAAGGAATATGTCTGACTTTATCTTATGGGTGGGGATTTTCAAGCAGGATTGTGGCAGGATCCAAGTTCTGTATTCTCTGGATCTCTCACAGCCAGCGAGCAGTGGAGGGGACGGGTCGGAGGCAGAAGATTCTGACTGAAGTTGAGTAGAGAGAAAGCATTTATTTATTTATTTACTTACTTACTTACTTATTTTGGAGACAGTTTCACTCTGTCGCCCAGGCTGAAGTGCAGTGATACAATCTTGGCTCACTACGACCTCCACCTTCTGGGTTCAAGTGATTCTCCAGCCTCAGCCACCCGAACAGCTGGGATTACAGGCACCCACCACCATGCTAGGCTATTTTTTGCATTTTTAGTAGAGACAGGGTTTCACTATATTAGCCAGGCTGGTCTCGAACTCCTGACTTCAAGTGATCCACCCACCTAGGCTGCTGAGATTATAGACATGAGCAACTGTGCCAGGCCGAGAAAACATTTTAATGCTTTCATTCTTTTTTTTTTTTTTCCAGAGGAGTCTTGCTCTGTCGCCCAGGCTGGAATGCAGTGGTGCAATCTCAGCTCACTGCAACCTCCGCCTCCTGGGTTCAAGTGATTCTCCCATCTCAGCCTCCCAAGTAGCCGGGATTACAGGCACACGCCACCACATCTGGCTAATTTTTGTATTTTTAGTAGAGAAAGCGTTTCACCATATTAGCCAGGCTGGTCTGGAACTCCTGACTTCGTGATCCACCCGCCTTGGCCTCCCAAAGTGCTGGGATTATAGGCGTGAGCCACCGCACCCAGCCAATGCCTTCATTCTTAAACTGGGTGATGGGGACACAGTTTTTATATTTTTTATGTTCTTTTTTAATGTCTGAAATACATTATAATGAAAAAAATTAATAAAGAAGATGAAATGAGTGAATCAAAGCTCCAACAGGGCAAAGATATCAATAATTATCACTAATAATGAAGCTTATGCATTTAGCAACAGTGCTTAATAGGCAGTATTCCTGAGACTTCACAAGTACACACTTTTTTTTTTTTTTTTGAGACGGAGTTTCACTCTTGTTACCCAGGCTGGAGTGCAATGGCGCCATCTCGGCTCACCACAACCTCCACCTTCTGGGTTCAAGCAATTCTCCTGCCTCAGCCTCCCGAGTAGCTGGGACTACAGGCGTGCGCCACGATGCCCAGCTAATTTTTGTATTTTTGGTAGAGACAGGGTTTCACCATGTTGACCAGGATGGTCTCGATCTCTTGACTTCGTGATCCACCCGCCTCGGCCTCCCAAAGTGCTGGGATTATAGGCGTGAGCCACAGCGCCCGGCCCCCAGTACACACTTTTTTAATCCTCATGATAACCCTATGGGACAGTTGTTTCCCAAATTACAGATGAGGAGAATGAAGAACAGAGCAGTTGAGTATCTCACCCAAGGTCACCCAGTCAGCAGGAAGGAGAGCTGGGATTCAGAGACTGCACTCTTAACCGGGAAGGCGGGGCTGGTGCAGGGGGCGTGGCTATATTGGGCTAAGTCCCAGACGGGGCGGTTGGGGCGGGGTTGGGGGGGTTGGGGCGGGGCCTCTGCAGGTGAAGACAGTTAAACCCGGGGTTTAACGGGAAAGCGCCGCCCTCCTGCTGGGTCTGCTGGGCCTCGGTGTCCATCCCACGTTCTGGGAGTCTTAGCTGTCTGGGCCGGATGGACCCCAGAGGAGGTGCCTGAGGAGCCTTTCTGCTCCAGGCTCCTGGTGCCATGGCATTCTAGACCCAAGAATCTAGGTCAAGGCCTGGAATGACACCAACTGTGGCCATCGGCATTCCTGGGATAAACCCCACTTGCTATAATGCATTATCCTCTTCATATAATACTGGATTCAATTTGCTAAAATTTTGTATTCATGAGGGATATTGGTCTGTTGTTTTCTTTTCTTGTGATATATGTGTCTGGTTTTGGTATGAGAGTAATGCTGGCCTCCTAGAATGGGTTAGGAAGCAGTCCCTCCTTTTCCATTTTCTAGAAGATTTTGTATATAAATGATATGCTTTCTTCCTTAAATGTCTGGTAGAATTCTTCAGTGAGGCTGTCTGAGCCTAGAATCTTCTTTGTGGAAAAGGTTTTCACTACAAATTCAATGTCTTTAATAGATATTGGGCTATTCTGGTTATCTGTTTCGTCTTGAGTGAGTTTTGGAAGTTTCTGACTTTCAAGGAATTTGTCCATGTCACCTAAGTTGTCAAATCTATTGGTGTATTTTGTACACAACAGTCCCTTATTATCCTTTTAATCCATGTAGAATTTGTAGTGACATCTCTCATTCCCAGTAGTATTTCTCTGTCTTTTATTTTATTGAGTTTTGCTCTGACCTTTATTATTTTTCTTCTTCTACTTACTTGGTGTTTCATTTGCCCTTCTCTTCTAGTTCCTCGGGGTAGACTCTGAGGCAACGGAGCGAAGGCCTTTATCTTTTTAACGTAGGCATTTTGGTGCTATCATTTTTTCTCTAAATACTACTCTAGTGAGATTCTACACATTTGGGTATATTGTGTTTTCTTTTACATTCATTTCAAAATACTTTCTAATTTGCCTTTGATTTCTCCTTTGACCCATAGTTTACTTAGAAATATGTTACTCAGTTTCCACATATTTGGGGATTTTCCAGAGATCTTTGTTGTTGATTTCTAATTACTTCCATTGTGATCAGAGAACATACTTGGCATGATTTGAATTATATTAAATTCAGTGAGACTCGTTTAATGTCCTGAAGTGTAGTCTTTCTTGATAAACGTTCCGTATGCACTTGAAAATGTACGCTCTGCAGTTAATGGATGTAATGTTCTAGAAATGTCAGTTAGGTCAGGTTGGTTGGTAGTGCTGTTGAAATCTTCTATATCATTACTGATTTTCTGTCTACTTGTTCTATGAATTATTGAGAGAGGAATGTTGAATCTACAGTTGTGGATTTGTACATTTCTTCTTGCAGTACTATTACTTTTTGCTCCATGTACTTTGAAGGATGCCAGTAAGTACATAAACATCTAGGATTGTTAAATCACCTTGATAAGTTGACTTCCTCATCATTATGAAATGACCTTGCGTGTTCTTGGTAATATGTTTTGCTCTGATATCTACTTTTTCTAGCATTAACATAGCTACTTCAGCTTTCTTTTGATTAGTATTAGTATAGTGTATATTTTTCTATATTTTTATTTGTAACCTATTTTTTCTTGATATTTAAATTTCTTGCAGGCAGCAGATAGTTGAGTATTGCTTTTTACCCAATCTGAAAATCTCTGATTTTTAATCAGAATGTTCACATTTAATCACATTTCATGTGATTTTTGATATGATTGGGTTTTAATCTAGTATTTTCCTTTTTGTTTCCTATTTGTCCCATCTGTTATTCATTTTCCTCTTTTTCTGCCTTTTTATTATTAACTGAATAGTTTTTTATGATTCTGTTTTATTTCCTTATTAAACTCCTTTCTGTGTTATTTTCGTTTGTTGTTTCTTTATTATGCCTCTTTATCGCAGTCCGCCTTCAACTGATACTATACCGTTTCACATAGTATGCAAGTATCTTATAATAGTATTCTTACATTTGTGCCTTCCCAGCCTTTATGCTATTGCTATCAAGCATTTCACAAAAGTATGTCAGGGAAAGTCTTTATTTCCCCCTTTATTTTTAAAAGATGTTTTCACTGAATAGAGAATTCTTGTCTTGTTTTTTCGATACTTTAAAAAATTATCTCTTGCATTGGTTATGAAGAGAAATGTGCTGTGATCTTTAGCTTTGTTTCTCTGTATGGAATGTGTGTCCCCACCTCCTGGCTGCTTCTAAATTTTTTGGTTAATCATTGGTTTCAAGCAATTTGTTATGCTGTGATGTGGGATAGTTTTCTATTTCTTTCTTTTTTCTTTTTTTTTTTTGTCCAGGCTGGAGTGCAGTGGTAATAAGCACAGTGGCTCGATCTTAGCTCACTATAATCTGCACCTCCCAGGCTCACGTGGTCCTTCCACCTCAGCCCCCCACCCCGAGTAGCTGGGACCACAGGCATGCATCACCACATCCAGTTCATTTGGGGGGTTTGTGTGTGTGTGTGTGTTGTTTTTGGTAGAGATGGGGTTTCACCATGTTGCCCAGGCTGAAGTTTTCTATTTCTTTTGCTAGAATTTGTCGAACTTACTGGATCTGTGGGTTTCTAGTTTTTGTCAAATTTGAAAAATTTTCAGTCATATTACTTTAAATATTTTGTTGGTTCCACCCTTTTTCTCATTTTCTGCAAAGATTTCAATTACACATACATTTGGCCTAATAAAGTCCCACAATCTGTTTTTCTTAATTCTTTTTTTTTTTTTTTTGAGAGGGAATTTCGCTCTTGTTGCCCAGGCTGGAGTGCAATCACGTGATCCTGATCACCCAGGCTGGACTGCAGTGGTGTGATCTCGGCTCACTGCAACCTCTGACTCCCTGTTCAAGTGATTCTCCTGCTTCAGCCTCCCAAGTAGCTGAGATTACAGGCACCTGCCACCACGCCTGGCTAATTTTTGTATTTTTAGTAGAGACAGTGTTTCACCAAGTTGGCCAGGCTGGTCTTGAACTCCTGACTTCAGGTGATCCATCCATCTTGACCTGGCAAAGTGCCAGGATTACAGGTCTGAGCCACTGGGCCTGGCCCCAATTATTTTTAAAGGCAAAAAATTTGAACAGACACTTAACCAAAGAAGATATGCACGTACCAGGTAAGCAAATACAAAGATGCTCAAAGTCATGTATCATTAGGGAAATGTAAATGAAAACCACAATGAGATACCACTGTATACCTATCAGAATGCCTAAAACCAGAAGAACTGATCATACCAAGTGCTGGTGAGGCTACGGAGCAACTGGGACTCTATTACACTACCAGTTGGAATGAAAATGGTACAACCACATTGGAAAATAGCTTAGCAGGTTTTTTGGAAAGTTAAAGCATACCTACGCTATGATCAAGCCTTCAATTCCTAGGGATTTACCCAGGAGAAATGAAAGCTTATGTTCATAGAGACTTGTACACAGACCAGGCGCAATGGCTCATGCCTGTAATCCTAACATTTTGAGAGGCCCAGGCAGGTGGATCACTTGAGCCCAGGAGTTTGGGACCAGGCAACACCGTGAAACACTGTCTCCACAACACACACACACACACATACACACACACACACACACACACACACACGCACATGCATGCACGCAAGCATGCACACACAAAATCACCAGCAGCTCCAGCAACTTGGGAGGCTGACACGGGAAGATTGCTTGAGCCTGGGAGGTGGAAGCTGCAGTGAGCTGTGATTGTGCCACTGCACTCCAGCCTGGACACAGAGAGGCCCTGTCTCCAAAAATTAAATAAATACAAAACAACCAACTAATGTATAGTAATGTCACACAGATCAGTGGTCACCCGGGGACTGGGTTGGAGTTGGGATGAGTTTGCAGAAAGGGAGGCAAAGACTATAAAGTGGCACGAGGAGACTTTTGGCAGCGATGGGCCTGATCATTTTCTTGATTATGGTGATGGTTACATGAGTGTAAACATGTCAGAACTTATCACGTTGTGCACTTTAAGTGTGTGGAGTTTACTGTATGCCAACGACACCTCAACAGAGCTGTTTTTTGTTTTTTTTTTTAATGAAAAAAGGAAAATACATAAATAAGCCTCACCTGGACTCGGCTGTGGGCACTGTGGGGTTGGGGGGGTGGGGGGGGGAAGGGCCATGCACTCAATCAAAGCCTGGGACTGGGAAGGTGAAGCTGGCAGCGCGGTGCGTAGGCAGAGAACGGCAGTGGGGACAGAGCCCAGGGCCTGGGGCCTCCTGAGTTTCTGAAGTCACCCTCCCGTGTGAGAGGCTGGCTCGGCTTTCTTTCTAATGGCCTTCTCTCTCCAACATTCTTTCATCCTAAGAAGCTTCCAGCCAAAAAGGACTTCCTGAAACTGGGCAGGGCCGCCTGAGGAGGCGAGAACAATAGCTGAGCTGACTGTGCGGCCTGGCTCCCTGCACACATGATCGTATTTAACCCTCCCATTAACCCAGTATTAGCGAGTTATGGTTCCATTTGACTAATAAGGAAACTGAGGCTCTGAGAAGTGAGTTGATTGGGTAATCGCTGGAAGAGCCTCCCGGTCCTAACACACCACTGCGGGTGCTAACACATCGGCGCAGGGCCAGGCATGGGCAGGGCTGTTTGGACCCTTTCCTCCACCGAGGCATTCTTAAATTGTGGAATCCCCACTCTGTATCAGGCATATTTTTTTTTTTTTTTTTTTTTTGAGACAAAGTCTCAGTCTGTCGCCCAGGTTGGAGTGCAGTGGCACAATCTTGGTTCACTGCAACCTCCACCTACTGGGTTCAAGCAATTCTCCTGCCTCAGCCTCCCGAGTAGCTGGGATGACGGGCGCCTGACACCACGCCCAGTTAAGTTTTTGTATTTTTAGTAGAGACTGGGTTTCACCGTGTTGGCCAGGATGGTCTCGATCTCCGAACATCGTGACCCACCCACCTCAGCCTCCCAAAGTGCTGGGATTACAGGCTTGAGCCAGCACGCCCGGCCCATAGCAGGCATATTAAACTCACAGATCCACAGTGAATGTGATTTTTACTGTGATTATTAATTTAACTTGCAGTTTTCTTGTTACATTTGGGAACTAAGAGGTCTTCATTTCCCCAGTTTCAAAGATTTTCTTAAACTCTAAATTCTAATGGCAAATGGCCCTGTTTGCCGGGAGTCTTTTGCTAGGGTATGATGGGGGCTCTGGCTTTGCAAGCAAGGATGCGAAGGCCTAGTAAGAGGCCTTGGGCTCAAATACAGGAGTGTCTGATTTTGGGGGTGCCACAAGGGTCAGGGCTGTGTGCCAGGAAACTCAGCAGACTGGCCTGGTGTGAATCCTGGTGCCAGTGAGGTCAGGATCATCATCCCTACCTGAGAGAGCCAGTGACTAAAATGTGATTGGTTGGATATTGTTTAAGGTCCTCTGCTGCAGGGAGACCTGTGGGGACCCAAGAACTCATGTCTGCACAGCCGCCGGAAATCCCGTCCTGTTCCCCATTTTGGCGCCCCCCTGGACTCCGGCTGTTTTCCTTCGGAGTCATGGGACCTTATCAAGTCACAAGTCCCTGAGTCACCCCTAGCCTCACGCCAGCTCTCCGGCTGTCCCTAACACACTTCCTGTGGCCCTCCTCCGCCCGCCCCATATTGTTCCCTGCCCCACTGCATTCAGGGACGTTTTGTCTCCCTGGGCCTGGCGACTGTGAGCCGCTGGGAACAGGAACTGCATAGAGGCCTCTGGTCATTCCCAGGAAGTCCGCATGGAATGGAAGGGACGTGTCAAACAGCAGGCCTGCCTGCCCAGCCTGGACTCCGGCTCCCAGCGCTGCCCCCCGCCCCATGCGAGAAGGCAGTCACAAGATCAGAGCAAGGGACACCAGCCCTGCTTCGGGCTCCCAGCCTAGGCCTTCATGCACCATCATGGCAGGGTCCTGGATGCCCCTGTTGTGCCTTTATGATTTCTGGATGTGAGGAGGGCTGGGGCCTGGGGAAGGAGCCAGGCAGCCAGGGCACTGGAGAAGGAAGGGAGCACTGGATCAGTTAGTCACGCAGGTAGGTGAGTGCACCGACACAGAAGGGGCTGCCCTTGTTTTTACACAAATAAAAGGCATACTGGATCACGAGGTCAGGAGGTTGAGACCAGCCTGGCCAACATAGTGAAACCCCGTCTCTACTAAAAATACAAAAAAAAAAAAAAAATTAGCCAGCTGTGGTGGCAGGTGCCTGTAATTCCAGCTACTCTCAGGAGGCTGAGGCAGGAGAATGGCTTGAACACAGGAGGTGGAGGTTTCAGTAAGCCAAGATGGCGCCATTGTACTCCAGCCTGGGTGACAAGAGTGAAACTCCATCTCAAAACAAATAAAAAGCATGTAGGTTCAAATCCCTGCTTCCCCTTTCATAGCTGGGTGCTCTTTGGTATGCTTGTACACCCCCTCGTGCCTCAGTTTCCTCCTGTGACAATGGGGATAACAACACGCCTGACGCATCTGTTGGCATGTTTGGGTAAAGTGTCTTCCCTTTCCGTTCCACGAACCCTAAGAGTGAGCCACCACCTGCCACGGGCCCAGACTGAGAAGAAGCTTTGGCTTTGTAGTTGCAGGGGAACCGTGTCCTGAGAGGGACCTTAACCACCTCTCCTGAAGCATGCCCTGTTTGCTCTGCTCAGTGCCAGGCCTATTCCCCTTGAGAACTCCTGGGCCTTCAATTGTACCATTGATGGCTGTGCCGCACGTGAGAGGGTCACTGTCACGTAATGGGAACAGCTACATTTACAATGGGCTTTGGGAGTCTCACAGATGATCTCAGTTAGTCTCCACAGCCACCCCGTGACATTGACAACAAAACCCTCCATTTTACAGGTGGGAAGGAGGCTCCCAGAGTCCCCTGCACGAGCTCTGTATAAACCACTAAGAGGTGCTTAGGGAGCTGCCCACATGTGCATTTTGATGTGAAGGATAGCCCAAAGTAAAAGGAATGGCCAGGCATGGTGGCTCATGCCTGTAATCCCAACACTTTGGGAGGCCAAGGCAGGTGCATTACTTGGACCCAGGAGTCTGAGACCAGCATGGCCAAACCCCATGTCTACAAAAAATATAAAAATTAGCCAGTCATGATGGTGTACACCTGTAGTCCCAGCTTCTCGAGAGGCTGAGGTGGGAGGATCGCCTGAGCTGGTGGGGTGGAAGTTGCAGTGAGCCATGATCGTGCCACTGCACTTCAGCCTGAGCAACAGAGTGAAACCCTGTCTCAAAAAAGAGAGGAGGGCAGGGAATAGGAGGGGAAAAGGAAGGAGGGAAGAAAGAAAGAAAACGGAATGACTCACTAATGGTCAGATTTCACAGCAGCTAGTGGTGAAGAAGAGGAAATGGGGGGATGGACAGGGAGCTTTCCCCAGGCTTTTGAAACCTGGTCCCCCAGGTGGTCATTGCCCTTTTATCTATAGTTAGACCTGAAAACACAAATGCTGCACCCTTGCTAACCCTGCCCTAGGAAGCAGGGGACAGGACTGGGCCCAGGGTCTGTACTGAACTGATTTTCCACCTCTTTTGCTTTTATAAGTTCAGGCAAGAGAAGAGGCAGGGAGAAAAATCTGCTATTAATAAGGAAATAAATTACTTGGTGTGCATGTCATGAAATGTTTCAATAAAGATTTGCCTTTTGGTTTTTTTTTCCTCCTCCTTTAATTTTTTTCCCCCCAAGAGACCTGGCTTGGGCCTGAACACGTTTCCAGCATCCTCCAGGCTCCCTGTCAGGGAGAGGCAATGGGGCTGCTGCGTCTGGAGCTAATTACCAGAAGGAGCACACTCTGCTGGCCTGCTGGCGTCCTGGGTGCCCACAGGTCCCCTCCTTTGCCCCAGCCCAGGCACACCCATGAGTGGGTCAAGGAGGAGTAGTCAGTGCCCATCCAGGTCCTGAATCAAGCAGGCTGAGATGAGGCTTCATTGCCCTCCAGCACATATAACACACACACACAGAGTCACTCCAAATCACCCACACAGTCACACACATTCACACATGCACACATCGTAATTATACACAATAATCCACTAGACAGCACAAATCACACACAGATCCACATACCACAATCACCCACACACATGTACATACACTCACGCTCACCCCCAACACACACATATAGACATTCACACACTCACCCTTCTTCATACACATATATGGTCACACAATCACACCTACTTTCCCAACCATTCACACCTACATAGCCTGTCATCCACACATAATACACACACACACACACACACACACATACACACCCTCACACATGCAGTGACACCCACACACTCACCATTCCCCACATACAATCGCACACCTCTAATTACGGTCGCTCAGTAATCACACACAAACACACCCCTCATCCTCTACAATTTCACACGTAGTCACACACATTCATACAATCACACACATACATTTGATGTGAAAATTCCAGAACGAGCTAGGATGGATCTCCAAAGTCTTATATTCCAACCTTCCTCACATTACCAGTGGGGTAAACTGAGGCCCAGAGAGACGTTGTGACTTGCAAAAATGGCAGCTCTCAGCCAGGCGCTGTGGCTCACGCCTGCAATCCCAGCACTTTGTGAGGCCAAGGTGGGCGGATTATCTGAGGTCAGGAGTTCAAGACCAGCCTGGCCAATGTGGCGAAATCCCAGCTCTACTAAAACTACATAAATTAGCTGGACGTGGTGGCAGGCGCCTGTAGTCCCAGCTACTTGGGAGGCTTAGGCAGGAGAATCACTTGAACGCAGGAAGCGGAGGTTGCAGTGAGCCGAGATTACGCCGTTGCACTCCAGCCTGGGTGACAAGAGTGAAACTCCGCCTCAAAAAAGAAAAGAATGGCAACTGTCTAACCTTACCCATGTGGTTAAAGATGTCTTGGGATGGGAAATACTGACCGGGTAATCTGGGGCTAAGAGAAGGGAAGAGGCCGCAGGAGAGAGGAACTCATCTGGAGCCCGGCCCCCAAAGAACTATAGCCAAAATCTCCTAATGAGGAAATGCGAAAATAATAGGCAGGAAGGAATCCACAGAGCCCCGTAATTCCCCCAACCCCTGCCCAGCCTTGGGAACAGCAGGGGCTAGTGGAAAGACTGTGGCCTCGGTGGGAGGACAAACTCGACTTTCTAAAACTTGGCTCTGCCATTCACTCGTTGGGTGGCCCGGGGCACGGCACTTCACCTCTCTGAGGCTTGGTTTTCCCAACGATAAAACAAGAATAAAAACTGACCTAACGGGGTTGTGAGGAGGGATAACAAGTTCTGTTTCCAGAACATTCAGCACGGTGCCTGGCAGGTAGTAGGTGCTCAGCCGATCCTCCTTTCTGTTCCCTGGAGTCCCTCGGTCAGGCCACAGTTTTGCTGTGTGACCTGGGTGAGTCCCTTCCCTCTCTGGGCTCTTGTGTTCCCATCCAAACAAATCTCTAATGCCAAATAGCATCAGGCCTCTCTGCTGAGAGATAGTGAGCGGAGTAGGCCTCGGCGGTAACCAAGGTGATGGCTTGGAACTTCTTCCTGAGACCCTAGGACTCTAGGTTGGAGGAAAACGGGGCCATCGTCCTGCGGAGAGAAGAGTTTCAGGGATCTCAGCCTTTTTCAGCCCCAGCTGACAGAGGCTGGCAAGGCTGGTATTTGAAATATTCCTCTGAACGGGGGGGAGAGACGCTGGGAGGTCTCAGGGCAAGCTAGGAGGAGGGATGTGGTTGCCTAGGAAACCATGTGTTTTCACTTTTCTGAGAGAGGGGGAGCCTGAAGAGGAAGGGCTGGGGTGCACACAAGTGGAGGGGAATGGGGAGAATGTGTGTCCTTAGGGGGTAAGCTGAGGGGGAAGGGAGGAAGCCAATGGAGAAGGGGCTCAGTGAGAGGCTGGAGGGAAAAGTTTATAGGCCCCAAATGCCTGAGGACAAGTGGCAGACCCAGAACCACCAGGAAGCTTGCCAAAAATACAGATTCCCAGGCCCCACCCAGGACCCACTAAGTGGAATGGCGGATCTGCACAGAGGGCAGGGAAATCTGTGTTATTAACCAGGTCCTGGCCTGGGAACCCTGGGAGGATGTCAGGTGGTGTCACATTAGGAAAAAGGACAGCGGGGTCAAGCCTGGCTCTTCTCGGGCCCTTTGTGCCCTCATCCACAGAAACAGAGTGGAGGAGGTTGGAGTAAATGAACCAAAGGCCTCTCCCCAGAGGCAGTGGCAGCGAGGCAGCAGCCTGGGCCCTTGGGACAGGATGATTCGGGCTCAAATTCCAGTTCTCCTAGTTATTGACGTCGTCTTGGCCAAGTCATTTCCCTGGGTCACAGTTTGCTTGACTATAAAATGGGCATAACACCCACTGTTTACCATTTCATGGATCTGGGAGTCCGTTGAGTCATGTGAAACAGGTTCCTCTGTTCTTGCCTTGGTGTATGAGTCTCCCTGGCCACGTGTGGTTGCTCATGCCTGTGATCCCAGCACTTTGGGAGGCTGAGGTGGGTGCATCACGAGGTCAAGAGTTCAAGACCAGCCTGGCCAAGATGGTGAAACCCCATCTCTACTAAAAACTACAAAAGTTAGCCGGGCATAGTGGCAGGCACCTGTAATCCCAGCTACTCGGGAGGCTGAGGCGGGAGAATCACTTGAACCAGGGCGGCAGAGGTTGCAATGAGCCGAGATCACGTCACTGCACTCCAGCCTGGGCGACAGAGCGAGACTCCATCTCAAAAATAAAAAAAAAAAAAGGCGTCTCCCCAAGTGGGCCTCAGCTTACTCTGACATCTCCACCTACGTTGGCCACCCTCCATCTTTCTACTGCCCTGCCCACAAATTCCTCTCATGGGCCCCCAGACCTTGGCCTGTGCAGACTCTCTGCCGTCTGTTCCTACCTTCTTCTTTTTAACCACTCCAGGCCGGCTCAAAGGTTTCCTCCTGGGTGGTCCCTGACTTCCCTCCGCCCCCAGGACTCCACAACTCCTGCTCCAATCCCACCCTCTCCACTCAGCATCCCTGCTCTCCACACACAGCCACTGGGCACCACTGTAGGGACTGCTGTGGCTCAGGAAACCTGGCCTCAGATTCACCCTTGGGTATGGGCCCTGCAGGGCTGACCTCCGTTAGGCCCCAGACGTCAGGTTACACCACCTCCTCCCATCTCAGGTTCTTCACCTGCACCGTCCTGGGCTGCTTCAGAGGGCCTTCTGCAGAAGGAGGTGGACAGGTGTCTCCTGCCATCACCAGCTCCCACTTCAAGAAGGGGGGCTCAAGCTTCAGAACCCTCACTGATTGTCCTGTGGTAGTGTTTGCTCTTTTTCATAGCTGAGATTCTAGTCCTCCAGCCCCTAGGAGCTGAAGGTAGTCTTGCGTGGTGCCCTGGAGAGAGAGGATTCCTGTAGGCTGAGATGAAGAGTATATTCTAGGTTGAGGGAGCAGCCAGAGCCAAAGGAGGCCACTGTGGCTGAGCACAGAGACCCGCCAGGAGTGGGGATGCAGCGTCGCCATCCCCAGATGGTACCAGAGGAGCCCAATCGTTTTTTGCTGTGATGGGGCCTGGGCCCCCGCAGGCCTCACTGGAGGTTGGCACGTTCCGGGATTCAGCCGACTTTGCCTCTTTGCCAGGGGCAATGGGCTCCGGGAAAGGAAAGCCTTGCCAGGCTGGGGCTGGGGAGGGTCTTGACGGCGCCTGCGGATGCCTTTAGCTGGTTGGTGTCCTTTTTTGAGCTCTAGATGGTCTTCCATAAAATGGGGGCGGGGGCCAGGCACGGTAGCTCACGCCTGGAATCCCAACACTTAGGAAGGCAGAGGCAGGAGGGTCGCTTGAGCTCATGAGATCCAGACCAGCCTGGGCAACATAGGGAGACCAGTCTCTCAAAAAATAAAAAATAAATAAATAAAAATAAAAATTATATGGGGCAATCTCCAAAACAAAAAGCCCTCCAGTTCCTCCCACACTCACTGCCAAGGGAGTGGTTAGGGCCTCCTGCCCTCGGGGCGCCTTCGCGACAGCAGCCCCACCCTCCCACCCACTGCCCAGGCCCCAGGCCCTGCGGGCGGGCTCACCCCCCCAATCCCCCACCGCTCTGCAGGACCCCACCACCTCCAGCTTTGCCCTCCAGGAGCCCAGAGGGACCGGCCCGCCAGCGCGGAGCCGGGACGGGAGCCGGGTGGGGGGAGAGGCCGCCAGCCTGGGAGGCCGGGGCGGCAGGAGACAGCGCGGAGACAGCCCGATAAGGCGGCGGCTCCCGGGCGGCCCCTCCCAGCCCCGCTCGATCACAAAAACCAAACTCAAACATCCGGCGGCGCGGGAGGGGTGGGCAGCGGGAGGGGGTGGGGGCGATGCGCCCCGCTCTGAGCCGGTGGGGTGCACGAGATCCCCTCCCCGATTCACCCTGCTAGGGCCCTGCCCCGCCTCGGACACAGGCTGGGGGCGGGAGTCGACCCTCCAGTGCCCTACACAGGCCAGGGACGCCGGGCACCCCCTCCTTCGTCCCACCCCTGGTTCTCCAGTTCGCGGAGGGCAGGGGTCCCTGGGAACGTAGGAATGGAGCGGCCTGAAGCCAAGGTCCTACGACCCCGCAGCCCCCCGGCTCTGCTGGGCTGTCTGAGAGCCCAGCCCTGAGCTGGTCCTGCTGGGGGTCAGGGAGATCCACCCCTTGACCTGATGGTGGATAAGACCGCACCCTCAGCCCAGCCTGGGCTGCACCATATGACCTCGGAAGTAGGTTCGGGGCTGTTACCGGCATCTACTGACCACACACTGTGTGCCCAACAATTAGTCTCGCTGTCTTTTTAATAGGAAGCTGACAGAGGCTGGCACCGGGTGGTTAAGCCCCCTGGCCCCTCCAAGGATCACACTGTCCTTTTCCAGTTTGTCACTCAGGTGTCTCAATGACAACATTTGTCCTGTATACACTCTCTTTAATTCCTTTGTGCCCTCGTTCCCATTCATTAACACTAATTCATTCCCATGTACTGGGCACTCACCCCGTGCCAGGTGCCGTGCCTGGTTGCAGTTTCTGGAGGACACAGTAGAGCTGGCCCCGGCCCCTCTCAATTCTTCACATTCTAATGAGAAAGGCAGATAAGGCACACGACTAAAAACTTATATAGGGCTGCGGGGAGTGTTTTGTATGTAGCACAGCACGCGTAAAGCAAGAGAAGCGGAACTGTGTGGGCGCAGGGAGTGGGTGCTGGGGGAGGCTTCCGTTGGAAGATCCTGCTTGCTCAGATCTGGAGGGAGGGGTTGGCCCAGGCGTAGGGGGGTGTGTGGGCCATGGGGGTCTTCTGGGTGGAGGTGCTGAAGCCAGAGGAGACCCCCACAGATCTGAGAGCGAAAAATAGGCCCCTTGTTCAAAGCAGGAGCCCAAGACATGAAAGCGGAGGCGCAGAGACCGGAAGGCATGGGCCTCAGTGGTCCACGTCACGGTGGAGGCGAAGAGGTAAGAGAGGGTCAGAGGCAGGGAGGGCCATGACCCAGTTATGCTTTTCGGAGTCCTCTGGTCACTGTGTGCTGAATGGACTGGAGGGCAAGGACAGAAACAGGGACATCAGCTGGGATGCTGTGGGAGGGCCCTCCTGAGAGAGATGCCAGGACCTCAGGCTTGGTGGGTCATCTGGCATCTGTTTCACCCTCCACTGACCAGCTCTCGGGCCCCTCAGCGGCCTCCCTGTGGCCAAATTCACATGACCCTGTGTGCTATTGGGCCCTGTGGCAGGCTCCCGCTCTGAACCGCCTTCGTCTGTGTGTCCTGGGGCTCATGATCGCCAGGTCCCCCTCCTCCTCGGATCACCCGGCCTCTAACACTGGGACACCCCAGCTTCAGGCTTCCTCTTCCCACTATCTCAAGACAGCCTCACCCTTGCTCGTACATGCAGGCACTACCTGGACACCACTAACTCACAAACATCTAATGCCTTCGTCTAGCTGCGCACTGGACGCCCCCCTGGCTCTCCCTGGCCTCCTTAAAAGCAACCTGCTCTAAAAGGACATGTTGAGATTCCCCCACCCCTTCCCATAGGCAAAAACATAGGAGCATGCCTTACCCCTCCCACTGCCTCTCACCCACACCCGGACCCCACCAGTCTGCCTTCATATATCTCAGGCTCACGAGTTCCTCTCCCTCCCCACAGCCACTGCTTTTCTAAAACACAAATCTGTCTCCCGTTCTCCTCTCTGGCCTGGTTCTCTGGTTCCTCATCATCCTCAGAACCAAGTCCTGGTCTCCTGTTTCTTCTGTCTGGTCATCTGCAGACTCTGCTCAGATACCACCTCCTCCAGGAAGCCTCCCAGACTCTGGGCTCCACTTGCTCCCTTTCTCCAACTTGGTGTTGGTGGTGAACGGGGGAGCCAGGTTTGTGCCCTTTCTACATAGGACCACTGTGGAGAAAAGGTCTGGCCTAACAGACCTGGTTCCACGGAGTCACAGCCACAGAAACAAGACGTCAGGGACAAACAGAGTAGCACAGCCTCGGCCTGGAACAGCAGGACGATCACAGGGGAGCCTGCTTCAGATAAGGACATCCCCACTGGCCCAGATTCTTCATGCCAACTGGACTGGTCTACATGGAAGCGCTTTGGGAGGCCTCAGGAAAACACTGCTCTTTGCCCGTCCTCTACCCTGGAAGTACCCCCTCAGACCTCCACTCCTTTCTCATAAGCATTGTCCTCCCCAGTCCCCCGATAAACTACAGATCCTCCAAGAAGAGATGTACACACTGAACAGTGACTTCTTGCTAGCCTCCTTCAAAGTCAACCCCCAAGGTACAGCATCCAAACCCAGTCACCTGGTGGGCAGGCCAGGGCTAGAGCATGTGAGGGTATTTGCACAAAGCAAGACCTCGATGAACTCTGTTCACAAACATACAGTGGCAGGATTGCCTAGAGGGCTATTCCCCAGAGCGGGTAGCCTGCTGGTTACTTGGTGGGGGGAGAGTTATTTGAAATTCCTACTGTCACCGAGATGTGAGATACCTGAGGTGCCTTGATCTTACCTTGGCTCTGAGGCTTACAGAACACTCAGCAAACAGGACCACAAGGACAGGAGGGGTCCTCAGAGCTCTCCTGCTCTAACTCATTGACAGATGAAGAAACTGAGGCCCAGAAAGGGGCAGTGACTTTCTCAGAGCTACAGAGCAGACCACAGGCCAGACGGCAGATCACAGGTTCCCAGGCCAATGTTTTTCCTGCTGCCTCAGCACCTGGGCGTGGAAACATTCTGACCATGCTGGGTCTGTGTTTGCAAAAGGTACCGGTGACTTTGCAGTTAAATTGCAGGGAAGGCTGAGGGGTCTCTCTTTAATAATTTTTGAAGGGGGTTGATTTTGAAGACAGCTGGTTTGGGAGAGGGTATAAAGAGATGCCTAGAGATACTTACGGTTGCATAAATATATCACTACTAGTTTAAAACTTGCTGAAACACATGCATACAAACTCACACACAACTGCTGTTTTCAGTTAGCTGATTTTTTTTTTTTTTTTGAGATGGAGTTTCACTCTTGTTGCCCAAGCTGGAATGCAGTGGTGCGATCTCGGCTCACCGCAACCCCTGCCTTCCAGGTTCAAGCGATTCTTTTGCCTCAGCCTCCTGAGTAGCTGGGATTACAGGCACGCACCACCACACCTGGCCCATTTTTGTATTTTTAGTAGAAATGGGGTTTCACCATGTTAGCCAGGCTGGTCTTGAACTCCTGACTTCAGGCAATCCGCCGGCCTCAGCCTCCCAAAGTGCTGAGGTTACAGGTGTGAGCCAACACGCCCGGCTTTTTTATTCATTCATTCATTCATTCATTCATTTAATTTATTTATTTTTTGAGACAGGGTCTCACTCTGGAGTACAGTGGCATGGAGTGCAGTGGCATGATCATGGCTCACTGCAACCTCGACTTCCCAGGCTCAAGCAGTCCTCCTGCCTCAGCCTCCCAAGTAGCTGGGACTTCAGGTAAGCACTACCACACCTGGCTAATTTTTGTATTTTCTGTGGAGATGGGGTCTCACCATATCGCCAAGGCCGTAGCTGATTTTATTTTACAAGTATTCCATAGTCATTGAAGAAAAATTAGAAAATGCAGAAATTTTGATTTAAAAAAATCAAAGAATATAATTTACCCACAAGTCCACGTCTGGCAATGAAGAAGCAGTATTGCCAGGCAGTCAGAAGCATGAGCACAAATGCTGCTGAGCACTGAGTTCAGTCCTAGTTGTACCACTTAGCCGCTGTGTGATGTTGAACACGTCGCTTAACTTCTCTGAGCCAGCTTCCTCATTTGTAAAATGAACACTGTACTAGAGCAGAGTGCTTAGCCTCCTGCCTCACATGCAACAATCCCAGCTACTCGAGAGGCTGAGGTGGGAGGATCACTGGAACCTGGGAGGCAGAGGTGGCAGTGAGCTGAGATTGCACAACTGCACTCTGGCCTGGGTGACAAAGTGAGATTTCATCTAAAAACAAAAAAAAGGTAAAGTAAAGAAGAATCGTGCGTAGAATTAGACCAGAGTAACCTTTGAGTTCTTATGATTCCACACATTGATGATGAGTCCTGGGGCAGGGGCCTTCTTTCCCCAGGCCTCAGTTTCCCTGTCTGTATTCGAGGTCCAGGGCTGGAGCAGTGGCTTTCAGGAGTCATTTCTGTCTGCTGGCCAGGCCTGGTGACCTCCGGCACTGGCTGGATCATCTGTGTGCCCCGGCCGCCGGAGATGAGTCAGAGGTCCAGGAGGCTGGCCCACATGGCTGGTGACCCAGGCAGCCAGAACCTTCAGACCATTGTGGGCCCTCCCTGTCTCACTTCCCCATGGCTCCCATGAGCTTCCCCAGACTAAGGCTGCATTGTGAATGGCAACAGGCTAGCCAAACCAAATAAATGGGTGCACGCACTTCACCAAGCCCTCCCAGCTGAGCCGCATCAAATACCAGCTACCGGCCAATTTCACCAAGATGCTGAGACATGGTTAGTCGGGGAGGCCTCCCAAGCCACGGACCTTTAGGGTCATCCAGCCACTGACTCCCTCATTCATTCATTCATTCATTCATTGATCCCACAATTCACAGAGCATCCTCTAAACGTCAGGCATTGTGCTAGTGCTGGGATTCAGTATTGAGCAAAACCGCTCCTGATTTCAGGTTGCCCCTGGGTGGGCCAGGACACACTTCTCAGTGCACTGCCAAGATACAAACACTGTGGGGTAAGATTCCAGAATAAGGCCTGACCTCTTCTAGTTTACAAGATAGAGGAAGATTTCCTAGGAGCACTGGCCTTTGAAGCCGGTTTTGAAAGGTGAAGAGGAGTGGGCCGGACGGAGACGATAGGCAGGGTCCCCCTGGCAGGAGGCACTGCAGGAGGCAGAGCAAGGAGGTATGACAGTGTGATCATGACGGGGTGAGCACTGGAAAAAGCCAAAGAGATCAACTTGTCTAGTCCCCTCATATAACAGGGAGACTGAGGCCTGGGCAGAGCCAGCTGTGGCTGGCCTTGCTCTTGCACAAGTGTGAAAGCTTTGTTACAGACAATATAAGACACCAGGTTTTCTCTGTCTAAAGCCTTGAGATTCAGGAGCAATTCAAGACAGGTGTCCCAGGCAAAGCCTAGCTCTTCCCGAGGGGCCTGCAAGGAATTGTTTGTGTGTTTGTTTTATTTGGTTGGTTAGTTATCTAATAAACACGCAGGAAGGCCGGGCACGGTGGCTCACACCTGTAATCCCAACACTTTGGGAGGCCGAGGTGGGCAGATCACCTGAGGTCAGGAGTTCGAGACCAGCCTGACCAACATGGAGAAACCCCACCTCTACAAAAATACAAAATTAGCTGGGCATGGTGGTGCATGCCTGTAATCCCAGCTACGCGAGAGGCTGAGGCAGGGGAATCGCTTGAACCCAGGAGCTGAGATCGCGCCATTGCACTCCAGCCTGGGCAACAAGAGCGAAACTCCATCTCAAAACAAACAAAAAACAAGCAGAAACTTAGAGTTCTTTGCTACCTGCTACTTGTAGGTAACACAGAAAGGAAGAAATAATATGCTTGTCCTTCAGCAAGAGAGTTTTAGGGTAGATGTGAGGAAGAACCTCCCGAAAGTGAGCCAGGTCAGGTACAAGAGCTAAGGCCAGAGCAGAAGCCCCTACAGGACTCAGCTTTCTCCCAGCGTGGCGCTCCATCACCTGCCCCATAGTCAGGGCAGGGCTATCTCCTGTGAGCAGAGCTATGAGCAGCCCGGAAAGCAAGGGCCGGCTCATCAGAGATAGGAGGAAAAGGACACAAGGCACAGAGACCTCTGCAAAAGCTCCCTCCAACGTGGAAGACTGGGGCTTCTGTTTGCCTCTCAAGGCTTCCCAACCTTCCTACAAAGAACACACATGACTTGCATATCAAAAGGACATTTGGTCAGGGGCGGTGGCTCATGCCTGTAATCCCAGCACTTTGGGAGGCCGAAGCAGGTAGATCACCTGAGGTCAGGACTTCAAGACCAGCCTGACCAACATGGTCAAACCCTGTCTCTACAAAAATTAGCTGTGTGTGGTGGTGCACACCTGTAGTCCCAGCTACTTGGGAGGCAGAGGCAGGAGAATCGCTTGCACCCGGGAGGCGGAGGCTGGAGGCTGCAGTAAGCTTAGATTGTGCCACTGGAGTCCGAAAAGAAAGAAAAGAAAGATAAAAGGGAAGAAGGGGAGGGGAGGCGAGGGGAGGCAAGGGGAGGGGAGGGCAGAAGGGAGGGACATTACAGGGGAGAAATAGGACAAAAGAGAAATGATGAGCAAGATACCCAGTGAAGTCACCCCCTAGGTGTGATGGTTGCCTGCTCACCCACGCCCTGCCAGAGCTCCAATCTCATTTCAGGCCTCAGGCGTACTTGTGGACCTTTGCTCAGGTTGTTTCCCCTAACCTGGCACTTCCTTCTGCCCTTTTCTTTCTGAGAACTCCTACTCATCCGTCAAAGCCCCCCTCATATGTTCCTTTTCTCTGATGAGCCTGCGACTACACCTAGCCTGCCTACCCGGCTTTGGTCCCACCTGTAGTACAGGCGTACCCCATTTCCCGGCCATTTGTCCTGGCTATTCTCGTGATCTGCCCTCCTCGGCCTCCCAAAGTGTTGGGATTACAGGCGCAAGCGACTGCACCCTGCCCAAGACTTTTTCTAATTCCCCTTCTGAGCCAAGTTTTGCTCCCTCGGGGGCAATATCACACCTACTGAGAATGCACATCCTGGGGTGGGCGGTCATCTACATTGGCTCCTTTAGCCTTCAAAATAGCCAGTGAGGCAGGCACCATCATCTTCACTGCGTAGATCTGTAAACTGAAGGATAGATGGTTGTTAACTTGCCCAGCTAGTGAGTGATGGGGCTGCAATACGTAGCTGGAACTTTCACACCACAGACCCTTGGACTTGCCCGCTGTGTTGCGGAAGAGGAGAGGAAGCTGTGGCTGCTTCAGAAGGAGCCCTGAGCCGGAGTCTGGCTCCTCCAGGAACTGCCTGTCTGTAGACCTGGGTTTCCTCCCTCCTAAAGTGAGGAGGAGGGTGGGTGTCATTGTATCCAAAGGACCCCTCAGGCTTCCAGCCTATGAAAGAGAAGCTTTCAGGTCCCAGGACACTGGGGACCCCCACCACCTCCATGCTAGGATCGGGCCTGGGTCTCTGGGCCCTGGTGGCCAGGCTGGAGCTGCTGGGATCAGGTGGAGGGAGGGGACTGCTGAGCCGCCGGCCCGGAGACTGAGACTGGGATGTCTGCTCCCGGCTGGCGGCCTCCCAAGGGTGCTCGGCTGGGAGCCTGGCTGGCCCAGGCTTTCCCCAGGGCCTGATAAACCAGAAAAAAGAAAGCACGCTGTGAAGGGAAGGAAGCACCAGCAGACAAAGAAGGGAAGGGCACGCTGATTCCATCGGCTCCAGGCCCTCAGCCACCCTGGCGGGCCGGGCAGGGCTGGGCAGGGCTTGCAGACGGGCAGCCTGGGGAGCTGGCGGCAGGATGCTGGGAGCCAGCTATGTGGGGATCACTGTGCCTGCCTGTCCTTGCACCCAAGCTGGCTGGGGTGGGGACTGAGACCAGGGCAGCAGGGACAAGCCCCAGCTACCAGTCCTACTCCCTCCCTGGAGCCTCCTCACAATGTACCCACGTACAGGTGGTGTCTTCAGCGCTGCGCAGTGCGGCCACAGTTCCACAGCCAGTCAGCAGCAAAGCCAGGCTGGGACCTGGTTCTCTGGCTCCAAACTCTAGGCGCTCTTCCATCCCGTACCTCACCCAAGCCTGCCAGAATCTGATTCTGCTGCCTGAGGAGGCAGGGAACTACTGAGAACTAGAAATAAAATAGACCCAGCTCACCATGGGTCATCTTCTGTGTTATCTGAACCCTTCACAAGGGCCCACTAGAGTCAGCTATGTTATCGGGCCCACTTTCCAGATGTGGAAACTAAGGCTCCTAACAGCTGGGCCTTTGCAAGGCACTCTAGGGCAGCCAGCTTTCCCCTTGTCTGGGGAGGCTGCAGGGCCCTCGGTGGATGCAGGAAGCCCCTCAGGCCTCTGCCCCTGAGCTACAGGGCCTTCCCTGAGAGTGCAAAGGGAAAGAGTTGAGAGATGAGAAAAAGCAGCTAGACTTTTTTCTAAAATTAGTAAGCAGAAAAGATATTCCAAAACCTGCAAATGAAAGGAGAAAGGAGCGGAGCAGAACTCAGCTCCAGCCCTTCCTGGGGGAGCCAGCGGGATGAATGAGGCCTGGGTAAACTAGGTTTCTGCAGAGAAGCTTCCATCCCAGCTCTGCTACTTTCATTCGGCGGCTCCGCCCACAAGACAGGACAATGAGCCCCTACCTCTGTGCCACTGAGCAGAGCAGAATCTGGGCAAAGGCCCTGCCCAGGGCTGTGCCCCATCACCAAGCTCCAGCCCCACCCAGCTGGGTTCAGCCTGAGGTTTCCAGGCATGCCGGCTGCAACCCACGCACTGACCACCATCCCAGGGGACCTTCCTCAAAGACTCAGGACTCTCTCAGATGCCCCCCAGAGTCAGAAATGGGGGCCTGGGAGGAGTGAAACAGGCAAGGAATAGAAGCCAGCCCGACGGGCATTAATGAGCTAGCACTGCTGTGAGGTCCTGGGGTCCCACCCTTCCGGGCACTCTCTGAGGAATGGGTAGGATGTGGCTCGGAACTGGTCCCCTGCAATTTGAAAGGAAAAACATCACCCACTGGTTCTTGTCACCTGGAGCAGGAAGCAAGCACTAAGCTGGGCTGCAAGGTCTGGTGCCTTCAATCGCCGCCTGCACAGAGCTGGTTGCCTTAGCAAGAGCTGGAGTAGAAAGGTGAGCAGTGGATGTGAGGTAGGGTCAAGGGATGCCTGACACCACATCCCACTGATGCACCCCGCTTTTAAGTCAATGGTCCCTAGGCCATGGGTACCCAAAGATAAGTGTGACCAGATGCCTGCTGTCTAGGAGCTCACAGCCAGGGAGAAGCCCTCACATACACTCTCCTCCTGGGAGATCATGATCACCTGGCCTGCTGTTCTGTGCCAGGCCCCACACCATCTCCAGTGTTCCCAGCAGCCCCACAAGACGGATATTATTACTTCTATTTGACAGAGAAACACGCTGAGGCTTACGGAGGTTAAGAATCAAGGGCGGGCACAGTGTCTCACATCTGCAATCCCAGCACTTTGGGAGGCCAAGGCAGGCGGATCTCCTGAGGTCAGGAGTTCAAGACCAGCCTGGCCAATATGGTAAAACCCCATCTCTACCAAAAATATACAAATTAGCCAAGTGTGGTGGCGGGCACCTGTAATCCCAGCTACTCAGGAGGCTTAGGCAGGAGAATCTCTTGAATCCGGGAGGCAGAGGTTGGGGTGAGCCGAGATTGCACCACTGCACTCCAGCCTGGGGGAAAGAGTAAGACTCTGTCTCAAAAACGAAAAAAAAAATCTTCCTTAAGTTTCATTCCAAGCCTAAGGCCTTCCCAGTGTTCCCAGTAAGGGTGGAATCCTGACTCAAAGGACAGCCCAGGAGGCCAGAGAAGGCTGCCTGGAGGAGGTGGGCTGGGTCTGCCCTGCAGAGCTGAGCATACTACACCCCCTGCTTGTGCTCTATCCCCTGGGTCTCCCCACAGGCACCCCACCCGGAGTCCCCAAGAGCATCTCATGATGACCTGAACTCCTATCTTATCAGGTTGGAAGGCCCTCAGGAGCGGCTGGCCTGACTCCCCAGCCACTCCTCTGTGGCAAAACAGGTCCAGAGAGGAACATGACGTGCCCAAGCTCACACAGCACAGAGTGCACAGCCAAGTTGGGGGCCCAGGTCTACTCACTCCCAGTTCCCTGCCCTCTCCTCTTAGGCAGCAATGCTAGGTATTTTAGGGTCTTGTCTCCACTATCAAAAATGGAGTCCATCGGGGTGACTCACAACTGAACTTTTTTCTTCTTCTATGTCTGAATCTCCTTCCTGGGTGAGCTGGGATCAAAGCAGAGTGCTGCAGGGAGCCTGGAGCCCCTCAGCTTGGGAGGGACTGGAGGGGGAGCTGTGGGGTGAACAGGGGGCAGCAGAACAGGGCTAGTGGATCCTGGATGTTCAGTCAGAGAAAGAGCAGAATCCTCCCTCTTCCCCTGCCAGGGAACTGGGCAGAGAGGACCCCCTACTCACTCAGGCACTGGGGTATTCAAAACGGGATTAATGCTAAGCCTGGGTGACCTGAAGTGCCAGAGACAGGGGCTGGAGGAGAATCTAAAACACAAAACAAACACATAACTGCCCCCAAAGGAAAAGTCCAGAGTCTGAATTTTAAACAGGAAGAACAAGGCGTCAGGCTCAGAGGAAGATAACAGGGCCCGGCTAAGCAAAGAAACAACAGAAAAAGAGCTGAGGAAAGCTGGGGAGGGGGTGCGGGGGGATACATTCCTGCCTTGGAGCCTGGGCCCTTCCTGGCTCCCCCTTGCCCCTGGGGTACAGGGTGCCAGGGTCATATCCCCACGCAGTGACAGGGGCACAGACAGGCCCAGCTGGGGCAATGTGGGAGGCCTTTCTGGACAGGCGTGGGGTATGCAGGAAAGAGCATGTGTCTAGGGTCAGGCAGACAAGGGCTGGACTCCTTGGGTAGATGACTTTCCGAGCCACCGTTTCCCCCTCTGAAAAACGTTGCTAAGAATATCTATCCTGAAGTGTCGGGAGGACTAAGGGAGACAAAGAACGTACAGGGCTAGAACAATCCACCACTCTCTACGTGCTCAGCCCTGGTCTCTGTCGTCCCAGAGACCCCAGGGGCCACGGACCCAGTGCTGAGGGACGCTTGTCCTCGACAGGTCCTGGCAACCTGGTGAATCCAAGACCGTCCTTATGGAACCAGATGAACAACCTATACCCCACTGTGTCCATCTGCTCCAGCTGCCATAACGAAGCACACAGACTGGGTGGCTTCAGCAACGGCAAGTTAGACCAGACAGTGGCTCACGCCTGTAATCCTGGCACTTTGGGAGACTGAGACGGGCGGATCACCTGAGGTCGGGGGTTCGAGACCAGCCTGACCAACATGGTGAAACCCGGTCTCTACTAAAAATACAAAATTAGCCAGGTATGGTGGCAGGTGCTTATAATCTTATCTACTCAGGAGGCTGAGGCAGGAAAATTACTGGAACCCACTGAGATCACACCACTGCACTCCAGCCTGGGCAACAAGAGCAAAACTCTGTCTCACCAAAAAAAAAAAAAAAAAAAAAACCCACAACAAGTTATTGTTTTCATAGTTGTGGAGGTTAGAAGTCTGAAATCAAGGTGTCAGCATAGATGGCCTGCTGCAAAGGCCCATGCCTGTAATCCCAGCACTTTGGGAGGCCGAGGCAGGCAGATCACCTGAGGTCACGAGTTCAAGACCAGCCTGGTCAACATGATGAAACCCTGTCTCTACTAAAAATGCAAAAAGTAGCTGGGAGTGGTGGTGCACGCCTGTAATCCCAGCTACTCAGGAGGCTGAGGCACGAAAATGGCTTGAACCCGGGACGTGAAGCTTGCAGTGAGCTGAGATCACACCACTTCACTCCAGCCTGGGTGACAGAATGAGACTCCATCTCAAAAAAAAGGCATTGACAGGGTTGGTTTCTTCTGAGACCCCTCTCCTTAGCTTACTGTGCCTTCCTCCTGTGTCGCCATAAGGCCTCTCTCCGTACAGGCGTCCCTCAGTATCCATGGAGAACTGGTCCCAGGGCCCCACCTCAGATACTGAAATCCACAGATGCTCCAGTCCCTTACAGAAAATAGCGCAGTATTTGCATATAAACTATGCACGTCCTCCCCTATACTTTAAATCATCTCCAGATTATTTATAATACCTAACACAATGCAAATGCTATGTAAATCATTGTTATACTGTATTGTTTCGGGAATCATGATGAGAAAGAAAAAGGCCATACATATTCAGTATAGATACAAACATCCTTTTTCTTCTTCAAATATTTTCAGTCCAGAGTTGGTTGAATCCGTGGATGAGGAGCCCACAGATAGGGAGGGCCAACTCTGCCTGTTTTTGTGCAGATTTCCTTTTCTGATAAGGACACTAGGCAGATTTGGATTAAGGGCTACTGATGACTTCATTTTACCTTATTCATCTCTTTACTTTAAAAGCCCTGTCACCAAATACCAAAACATCCTGAGGCACTGGGGATTAGGACTTCAACATACGAATTCTGGGGGGACACAGTTCAACCTGTAACACCCGCTAAGTCCCCAGTTGTCAAGCCTCCCTATTTCAGGCTGCATCCCAAACCTGCTTTGGCCCTGGAAGGAGCTATAACCATCCTGAAGTCCAACCCTTGTTTCCAGGAGAGGGGAAGTAACTTATCCCACGTGGTGCAGCAAATAAAAATATCCAGAAAGTCCAGGCTCCTCCTGTTAGCACGTCCAGGGAAAAGACAGTCCAAAGAGGACAAACCTGAGTCCCTCAGCTGAACATACCTGAAAGGGGATGTCCTCATGTTCTGTGTGTTTAGCCAGCTGAGCCAGTTTTGGGATTGCAGATTTGGTGCGGGAAGGGCAGGGATACAAGTCGGCCTTCCCTTTTTCTGGATGGCTGGAGAGAAAACTAAAACCTCTAACATTTAGGAGTACCTACTGTGTGCTAGGCACTTTTCAAAGCACTTTACAGGAATTGACTTGTTTCAGCCCCACAACAACCCCATGAAATACATATGTGAAAATGCTTTTTTTTTTTTTAATGGGGTTTCACTCTTGTTGCGGAGGCTGGAGTGCAATGGCCTAATCTCGGCTCACTGCAACCTCCGCCTCCTGGGTTCAAGTAATTCTCCTGCCTCAGCCTCCCAAGTAGCTGGGATTACAGGCTCCCACCACCACACCCGGCTAATTTTTATATTTTTAGTAGAGACGGAGTTTTACCATGTTGGCCAGGCTGGTCTTGAACTCCTGACCTCAGGTGATCTGCCCACCTCAGCCTCCCAAAGTGCTGGAATTACAGGCATGAGCCAATGTGTTCAGCTATGACAGTTCTTATAACCATTTTGGAGAGGGGGAAACTGAGGCACCAAGAAGTTAAATAACTTGGCCATTGTCATTGTCATATATCCGTCAATGAGTATATGCAGCAGCACCGGGATTCTGGCTCTAGGGACCGTGTCCTCAGTGGCAATGCTTTCTCTTATGATGAGGTGTCATGGAAGGAGCCCTAGGCAGGTCACCAGGCCTGACACTTCTACCCCTTGCTGTGGGACCTTCGGCAAAAGTCCTCCCATCTCTGGGCTTCAGTGTTTCCACCTGTCTTATGACAGGTAAGACCAGATGACCCTTGAGCCCCAGACAAACCACCCCCTTCCCTCTTCCTTGCCCCTCAAGGCTCCCCCTCAGTCTAGAAGAGCAGCCTTTGGCCTCAATGTCATGGAACAAAGTCCCCTCCCCAGGGCTCTGGGCCTGGAGGGCTGAGCAGGGAACAAGGTGAGCTCCAGGCCACATTGCCTCTGGATGTCCTCCACCACTGGTTTGCCCACACCAGGGTGGCCCTGGCCAGATGTCAGCAGAGGAGAAAAGCCATCCCCAGCCCTGCAGGAGGCCCTGAGAGCAGGTGGAGAAAGGCTTGGGTACAGACAGATCTGTGCCCACCCATGGGGAGC
Organism: Lagothrix lagotricha; assembly: GCA_963574225.1. Classification (NCBI taxonomy): domain Eukaryota; kingdom Metazoa; phylum Chordata; class Mammalia; order Primates; family Atelidae; genus Lagothrix; species Lagothrix lagotricha. The sequence continues at coordinate 163,065 of CAUYNB010058202.1, forward strand.
TGGTCTTTCTGCCTCACCCCAGCCAACCCCCTTGAGCCCCACCCCAGCCTAAGTTGTCAGAGATTGGGCCTCATGTCCCAAAGGCCTCCTAAGCCCCCATTCTACTCCCAGCCTCATCCCCTAGAGCTGAGACTGAAGGTAGAAACCTCATGGTGTTATCTGTTTCTGTGTCACTTAAACTGCGTGGATCTACAGTGGCTGATACAGCAAACCACCCTAGGCCCATCCACAGAACGTTCCCCACCGTGAATAAAGAACAGTGTCGGCAGGATGCAGTGGCTCACGCCTGTGATCCCAGCACTTTGGGAGGCCGAGGCAGGCAGATCACAAGGTCAGGAGATCAAGACCATCCTGGCTAATACAGTGAAACCCCATCTCTACTAAAAATACAAAAAATTAGCCAGTCATGGTGGCATGCACCTGTAGTCCCAGCTACTCAGAAGGCTGAGACAGGAGAATCACTTGAACCCGGGAGGTGGAGGTTGCAGTGAGCCGAGATCGCACCACTGCACTCCATCCTGGGTGACAAAGTAAGACTCCATTTCAAAAAATAAAAAAAAAAGAATACTGTCAAAGAACTTGTGTTGACAAAGTGAAAGGTTATTGAAATATTGCCAATGGAAAAAAGAAAACCTCATAAAACAATAGATAAAATAGTTTTCTATGGTCTTCAATACACATATACATACTGCTGTTTTGATACATATGCATGGAAAAAGGCCTGGAAGGAACTCCACCAAGATGTTCACAGTGGTTTCCCTGATGAGGTCCGGGGTGGGGTCCTGGGAGTTGGGACTATGGATTTTCTTTCTTTCCTTCTTGCTCTCTCTCTGCTTCTCTGTATTTCCTTATCCTTATATTAAAGTTTATTTCAGGGACAATAAAAAGACAAATTAATTACATAAGAAAACATGAAAAATAGAGTAATATTGAACGCACAACGTCCACACGGTGTGTGTATACCTCCGTAGCAGCCTGTTCCCCCAACAGCCGTGCCTGCCATCTGAGCTCTTCATCTCACCACTCGCCCTTCACTTCATACCTTCTTTCTTTCCTTTTTTTGAGATAGGGCCACGCTCTGTCACCCAGGCTGGAATGCATGGCTCATTGTAGCCTCAACCTCCCGGGTGCCTACCTCAGCCTCCTGAGTAGCTGGGACCACAGGCATGCACCACCATGCCCAGCTGATTTTTGTTTTTTTTGTTTTGTGTTTGTTTTTTTTTTGTAGAGACAGGGTTTGGTAAGTGCTTTATTTGAATTCATTCATTTAAACTTCAGCAAACCCTATGACAGAGGTTCCATGATTGACCCCCAATTTACAAATGAGGAAATTGAGACACGGGGAAATCCAGAAACATGCCCCAGGTCAGGCAGCTAGCCAGTGGCAGAGTTTGACTTTGAACCCAAGCAGCGCGGCACCCCACGTCCGCTGTCTTAAGCCACAGTGTCATACTGGCTTCCTGGAGAATGGTGAGGGATAGACGAGGGACCCTAAGAGGGCCCTGTCTTAGTTCGCACACCTTCTATTTTATTTTTTGAGACAGAGTCTCACTCTGTCGCTCAGGTTGGGGTGCAGTGGCTTGATCTAGGCTCACTGTGACCTTCGACTCCTGGGTTCAAGCGATTCTCCTGCCTCGGCCTCCCAAGCAGCTGTGCACCACCACCCCTGACTAATTCTTGTATTTTTAGTAGAGACAGAGTTTCACCAGGCTGTTCTCCAACGGCTGACCTCAACTGACCTGCCCACCTCGGCCTCCCAAAGTGCAGAGATTACAGGCGTGAGCCACCATACCTGGCCGGACATACTTTCTTATAGATTTTTTCTCCCTACACACTCAGGGCTCTTCACCACCCCTGACTGGGACACACATTGTGAATACAGGACCAGCATCCCACTGTGACCCCCACCACGCCCCAGCCTTGACGTTTCACCCTAGTCACCTCTGTGAGGCTTTGAGAGCTGAATTAGACGAGCACCAAGACGCACTGTGCATACCCCTCTCTGCATAGACAAACAGCTAGAAAGGTGCTTCATGACCTCCAGTGGTTGGGTTTGTGGTTTCCTCTTCACACCTTCTCAAAACAATCACATGCATCGTTTCTGCCAAAATCATAAAACTGAGACAGCATGTGAAGGTCCAGGTCAGCTTGGAATCAAGGCCTGTGTGGCTCCAAACCCTGAATGAGTTGCCCTTTTCTGTAGCATTTCATGGGAAAAGCTGCTGGTCTGGGAGGTGGCTGGGCAGGATCCTCTTTCACAGGGAGGCTGGGTGTCCTCCAGGAGTGGAACCAACTCCCACTGTCACCAAATCAAGGACCTGCCACCCCGATGATGTTTTCACCTGGCAGCTTAAACACTGGCAAAATGAGGGTCAGCTGAAGCAGAATAATTTCAGGGACTCAGAATATTTAGTCCATCAGACATTTCTGATGCCTTAAATCCCACCAGTAACAACTTAATAAACAATGGCCAGATGTGGTGGCTCATGCCTGTAATTTCAGCACTTTGGGAGGCCAAGGTGGTAGGAACACTTGAGCCCCAGAAGGTTCAAGATCAGACTGGGAAACATGGGGAAACCCTATCTCATAAAGTACAAAAATTAGCCAGGTGTGGTGGTACGTGCCTGTAATCCCAGCTACTCGGGAGGCTGAGGCAGGAGCATCACTTGAACATGGGAGACAGAGATTGCAGTGGACTGAGATGGCGCCACTGCACTCCAGCCTGGATGACAGACTCCATCTCAGATAGATAGGTAGGTAGATAGATAGATAGATAGAGAGATAGATAGATAAAAAATAAAATGCTCGGTCCAACCAGTTACATCCATGCTGTAATTAAAAGTGCATTTCTGTGGCTCAGTGGTGCCCATGTGGGACTGAAGGCTAGCGTACCACTCCTGTGTGCCTGCCAGGAATACCCACCATGTCATGTCTGCCTTGTTGGCAAAAGACATTCTTTGTCCTTCCCAAACCACATAGATATCGCCTTTAGCAGGCAGGGCCCAAGTCCCTGAGGATGGGGCCAACGTCTAAGACCTACACATGAGAGGAATGGGCCCAGCAGCCCCAGGCTGCATTCAGAACCTACACCAGAGAGGACAGAGCCAGTCAGGGCCAGACAGTCTTCCCCTGGAAGCCAGGAAGGGACAGAAGGCCATGCACTCTTCAGGGAGCCAGGTGGGCAGCCCAGCTCTTTCCCAGCCCAATCCTCAAGCAAGAGCCTCAGCAAACAGAGCCCCCGCCTGTATTGTTTCCTGTGCAAACTTACTTGTTGAGTGCTGTCAGGAGTTTGGGGTGTCTTACATCTGGGGAAACAAACTCTGCCATAAGTCCGACCGGCACCCTTCCTCAGTAGTTCTCAAATAGGCCTCTGAAGTGGACAGGGCAGACGGGATGATTCCATTTTGCAGAGGAGGAAATAGAGGCCAAAAGCGGGGCTGAGGGCCAGGCGCGGTGGCTCATGCCTGTAATCCCAGCACCTGGGGAGGCCGAGGTGGGCGGATCACAAGGTCAAGAGATCGAGACCATCCTGGCCAACATGGTGAAACCCTGTCTCTACTAAAAATACAAAAAAATTAGCCGGGCGTGGTGGTGCACATTGTAGTCCCAGCTACTCGGGAGGCTGAGGCGGAAGAATCACTTGAACCGGGAGGCGGAGGTTGCAGTGAGCCGAGATTGCGTCACTGCACTCCAGCCTGGTGACAGAGCGAGATTCTGTCTCAAAAAAAGAAATAAAAAAGGTGCTGAGGCTCCCCAAGCTCCCACCGCTGGGCAAAGGCAGCACAGCTCGCTCTTGCTGCAAAGTAAGTTGGACTCCAATTCCAGTGCTCTTTCTGCTGTGCCCTAGCTGCCCAGGAGGACCTCAAGCTCAGGACTTAACTGCCCGGAAGAAGGGCAGTGGCTCTGAGGGGCGTGGCCTGCCACTGTCAACTCTGGGTTATCTTAGACAATTTACTTTGTGTCTCAAAGCCTCAGGCTCATTATGTGTAAAATGGGGGATAATAGGGTTGTTCTGTGGTTTTTAGCAGGATGCCTAAGTGTTCAGTATGTGATTTATCATTGTCAGTAAGCTGCAGCGGGGAGAGGGTTTTCATATGGCAGTCAGGAAGGCTCCCTGGAGGAGGCAGAAGAGGAATCAGACAGACGGAGGGCAAGAAGTTATAGCTTATGGGGAAGAGCACTGGACTGGAAGTCAGACGGTGTGAGCCTTTGTCCCAGCAGTGCCACCACAGCGCTGTGTGTCCCCCCTTTCCCAACAAGTAAAACAAAGGGGTCAGCTCAGAGGGGCACTTGGCCTGGCTGGTTGCTTGTCTTGATTCATATCCTGAGCAAAGGCTCGGGGGCTGGACTGAGCCAGGCAATTCAGGGGTAGGTGGAGGCTGGGTAGGAAGGGCTGAGCAGACCCAGGAAAGGAGATATGGGATGGGCAGGGAGAGGATGGGGCAAGGGACACATTTATAGAATTAAACTTTTTCATCCCAGAGTTTCAAACCCACAGAGACTGGGGTTTCCTGAAGCCCAAGGGCTGACTCTGTAATTCTGTTCCAAAGCCTTATCCAAAAGAATGATAGGTTCAGCCCTGAGGGTGTAACAAAACCGCAGTAAAATGTTCACGGTGGCTTTGTCCCAGCAAGGGGATTGCAGCGGTCTTTTTTCCCTTGGCTTATCTCTGTGTGTTAACGTTTTGACAATGGCCTGACTACACATTGCTATGTAGTAAGATCGCAATAATAGTAAGTCTCCAAAATTACAAAAGCAACAGTAGTACTGCTTCGATTCTGTCCCAGAGCCTAACTGCTTTCTTCCTTTACATCAGCAGCCTCCCTGTGACATGGTGAGTCCCCTCCCTGGCCAGCACAGCAACACTTCCTCAATGAGGCCCTACCTGATGACCCCGGGGAGGTGAGTGCCCATAGAGGAGAAAGGAGGCCATGCCAGCAGCAGCTGCATACTGGCATCGGCAGAAAAGTCTGAGCCGATGTGCACCCTACACGGTGGGGAGTTCAAGCAGCTCTCCTCCTCCTCCTGCTCCCCAGCTCCAGGGGCAGCCACACTCACCCTGATTCCTGTCCTCAGCCTTTTGTATCTTGGTGATAGTGACTACCACCACCTGTGCTTCGCTGTTCTGGGCAACCTGCTAACCTAACCACTGCATGGGGGCCGTTCTGTTTCATCCGCACAACTGCCCCGCAAGGTGTCCAGCCTCCCCTAACACCGGCAGGACCCAGGGCCCACTTACTACTGTATGTGTAAATATTTAAAAGCTATAAACCAAACCATGCTCCTGCCTTGACAAATGTAGCTAATGTGCCTTCAGAATAACCGGGAAGGACAGGCTCAGATGTAAATTTCTTGAAGACCTCAGAGTTCTTCACCAAGACGGGTGGCATGGGAAAACTGGCCCCTCCCAGCCTCCCCGCTTCTCTTTCTACCCCCAACTCTACCCATACCTCCTGCAAACAGGTGGCCCTAGGCCATTCAGGGCCATGGAGAGAGAATGTGGGGTGCCTGGGGCTGGAGTATGGTTGGGAGCCAGGGTGGTGTAGGCTGTGGGTGGCGTGTCCCCTTGGCCCAGCAGGCTACCTGCTCCATGAGGGGCACTTGCCCAGAGAAAGTGCTTATCGGGTCTAAGGTACTACTAGAGAGGGATTTGATCATTGTCTCCATTTTACAGGAGGGAAAACTGAGGCTCGGAGAGGCTAAGTTAGTTGTTCAAGGCTTCATAGCCAGGAACGGGGAGGCTGGCTTCAAAGACTGAGCCTGAGCCTCCCTATCTGTGAGGCATGGTAAATCTCCAGGAACCAATCAACAGCAAAATCACCTCCAGTGACAGGACTGAGGCTCAGAAAGCTCCATTCCAGGCTCACAGGGACATCAGCTCAGAACAAATAACTCCAGCAGACGGCAGAGGAAGCTAAGTGCTGGCCAAGAAGGGGATCTGGGGAGGGACCTCTAGGAGGCTGCATTTCAGCGGGGCCTGAGGGAGGGGCAGGCTTTGGACCAAGGGAAAGAGTGGGGGGAAGCTATAGGCAGCATTTCCAGCGAAGGCAAAGGCTCCCGGGTGAGAACAAGGGGGCACACAGGGAGCAGCAGGCTGTTTTCTGTTTGTTGGTGTTGGCCGGAGCCTGCGCTGTGAAGAGGAGAGCCTGGGGAGGCATGGGACAGCCTTGGAGCGGGGACTTCCTGCTGGGGGGTGTGGTATGAGCCAGGGAAGAACACCATGGGAGTACTGGGGAACATCTTCGGGAAGATGACGCTGTAGGGACTGGCTGTGTGGGCCGAGGTACCCCCACTAAGAGGAAATCCTGCCAGGCTGGACCTGTCCTGGAAGATGGTCTGGGCTGGGGTCTGCCAAGGCCACTTCAGGACGGTGTCCGCCACCAGAATGGAATGCCTCAGGCCCAGACCAGGCAGGGGCTCCTGAAGAGGGAGCCCTGATGTCTCTGATGTCCCTGTGCTCAGCACCAGGCTCATCCTACTGTTATCACCCATTTGACAAAGTCTTACTGAGCTCCTGGCCATTTCCCAAGGAGATGAAAGGCCCAACCCAGCCCACAAAGAATATCCAGTCCCAAGAAGGAGACAGACAGGCACTCATCAGTCAGAATCCTTCCCACACTGCCTTGCGATGCAGGCTCCCACGTGTGGACCCCCTTCTGAGCTGTGGAGGAGTGCTGTTGGGGGAAGGGGGGTAGTGCCTGGGGAAGGAGTCAAGAGTAGGTGGCAAGGAGAGCCTTCTAGAGAGGAAACAGCCAGGGCAGAGCAAAGGCCTGGGGCTGGGAGAGATGCCCTGAGTTAGAGCATGGGAAGGCTCTCCCTGGGGTGAAACAGGGAGCAGTGAGGGGGCAAAGCTGACAGAATAGAAGGGGGTTTGGGGGAAGGTGCCTCAAAGGCCATGTGAGGAGCTCAGACAGTCCCTCTAGCAGTAGGGCCCTATTAAATGGCCTAAACCTGGGTGAGAGGGGGTCAGATTGCATGTTGGAGCTAGAACTTAGGGGATTCTGAGGAGGAGAAATGCACATTTGCGTGTGCGCGTGCACGTGTGTGTGTGTGTAGTGTGTAAGGGGTGCTGAGCAAGACAGGGGGCAGGAGAGGCCTGTTGGGGAACAGCAGTCAAGGTCCTCCTAAGAGGAAGAGAAACTCCTCAGGGGATGGAGAGCTGGCCCAGGCTGGGGCCATACTGGGGAAACAGAGAATCAGGACGTGGTAACTGGTTGTCCCTGGGAAGGGAGCGGTCTCAGGACACCCAGATTTCTAGCCAAGACCCAGGTGGATGGTGCACTCCCAAGAGCTGGGGCAGGTCTGGAGAAAGGCGGTGAGTCTGACACCAGAGCAGCTGAGTACGGGTGCCTGTGGGAGCTCTACAGTGATGGGGTCCAGCCCAGTCCTCACCTCTGCCTTCACTCTGTCCCTGAGCCCCCAGACTCCCACCCCCAGCCCCCAGCAGCCTCTGCCCAACTGTCCCACAGCTATAGGGGCTTTGAAGTTCCCTCCTCCTTCTCCCCTTCCCCCTCCCCATGCTGTCCCCCACCCTCAGAGCTCTGAGTTTGGCCCAGCCAGGCGCAGTCTGGTCTCCTTGGGCAGGAAGCCAGGGGGCAGCTGAGCGAGGCCAGGCCTGCTGTTTCTGGGGACTAAACCACTGGGGGTTGACGGGCCTTGTGTAACAAAGGTAGTGGTTGGGGGCAATCCCCCGCCCCCACTGGGGCTCCTGGGATCCAGGGAAGAGGGGAAACACAGAAGGAGTGCCCCCATCCCTTCCTTCCTCTGCATAGAGACACATAATCCCTGGCCCAGCCTCACAACTTCCCTGAAGAGGGAGCAGGCCCAGAATATCTGACCCATTGCTCAGAGGAGGACACTGAGGGCCAGGGAGGCCAGGGGATGCCTGCCCAGTCACATACCCCCCTCTCGATGAGGAGGTGCTGGGGGCCCCTGGAAGAGGACAGGAAGGTGGTGTGGGACCAGTTCTGCTGCGTCCCTACCCTGGGGCCAGGGACAAACCTTCACCAGGCTGAGCCTCGGTTTGCTCATCAACAGTGCCCACCTCCTGGAGCTGGGAGGACTGAATGAGGACATGTACATGATGCAGTATAGCCCAGACCCAGCACCCCACAGCTCTGTCTCCGGAGGAGGAATTCACAATTCACATGCTAAAGAATAGCCTGATTTTTTTTAAGAGAATGAATTCTTGAATAATTTTAAAATAATACCAAAAATTAATTCTTTAAAACTCCACAGCAAATCTTCCTCAGAACACCCCCTGGGCCCCAGTCCCTGTCCCCCACCACCCCTACCACCACCACTACACACCCACCAGACACCTCACCCACCCCAGACCGACCCTGGGAAAACACCCCCACAGGTTCCCCACCCTGGGCCAATGCTATCCCTGGCAACAAGCTGGGGGCCACTTTCCTGGCGGCCGCAGCCCGGCTCAGCCGGGTGGGACGCAGTGGCGACAGCTGATAAGCCAGCCTGTTTAGTTCTGTCTGCCGCAGGCCTGGGGGAGGCCGGAGCTCGGCCCTGGCGGCAGACAGTGTGGCTGTGGCCTCTTCCCCTTCCTAGGCCAGCTCGGTGCCCCTGAGGCTGGGCCAGCCCCTACTGGGGGCCCCTCCAGCCAGTCTCCAGGCCCCTTTGCCGGAATGAGCTGGGCGTGGGAGTGAGCCCAGGCACGCGAGGCTGTGGCTTTAGATTATTTTATCTTTTGGAGCAGGTATTACATTCTCACGGCTTACAAAGCTTCTTAGGGTTTCTGTCCTGCCTCTCCAGCACCTCCTCCCCAGTACTCCTCCGCAGAGGCAACCACTGCCGTGAGAGGCGATCTGCGGCTGTACGCACGTGTGTATATCCGTGTACATCTCCCTGCCACACTGCCCCTTGCATCCTCCTCTCAGCACTTGTATGAGCCTGTCTCAGTGCATGGGCCCCGGGCACACCTAAGTCCACATGTGCCACCTACTCACTGGCCTCCAGCTCTGCCCACGTGCCATTCCTCTGCCTAGGACACTCTGCTCCACGCCCCTTCCCCTCACCCACCTTCCTCCTTTGCTCAACCCCTTTTTTTCTTTGTTGTTTCTTGAGATGGAGTTTTGCTCTGTCGCCCAGGCTGGAGTGCAAGCCTCCCAAGTAGCTGGGACTATAAGCATGTGCCACCATGCCTGGCTAATTTTTTGAATCTTTAGTAGAGATGGGGTTTCATGTGTTAGCCAGGATGGTCTTGATCTCTCGACCTTCTGATCTGCCTGCCTTGGCCTCCCAAAATGCTGGGATTACAGGCATGAGCTGCGGCTCCCGGCTTGCTCAACCCTTTTTTATCCTTAGGTCTCAGCTCAAATGCTTCTTCCCCTGGGAGCCCTCCCTGCTGCCCAGGCTTCAGTCTTCCCCTGCCCAATGCTCCATGACAGCCTGAACTTTACTGTGTCTTGTTGGGAAGGCCAGTCCGATTATCTGTGCCCCTGCTAGATGCAGAGAAACCAGTTTGACCCGGTTTGCCAATGACTTTCCTAGTTTGAGCAGTGATAGGCCCATGTCCCAGGAAAGCCATCAGGCCAGGTAAACCAGGACACTTGGTCATCCTACTAGACAAAGAGGCCCAAGAGAGTAAGGAAGAGGCCTCCTGTATCCATTCCAGTCTCCGCAGCACCCAGCTTCATGAGTATTTACTAAATCATAAACACAACAGTCCCAGGTTATATAGCAATTACTCTGGGCCAGGCACGGTTCTGAGCACCCTAAACAGATCAACTCATTTAATCTTCGCAACAACGCAGTGAACCAAAGCCTCCATGGAGGTAAGGCACTTGCCCAAGGTCACACAGCAGGGGTGCAGCCAAGATTCCAGGGGCTTTCCCCAGGACCCTCTGGGAGCACAGCTGTTCCAGGGCCTTCCATGCTGACCTGCACCGCCTCCTGCAGAGGGAGAGCTGTGCAGGAAGAAGGCCTGAGGCCCCCGCAGCCCTCTGCACTGGCTGGAGCCTGAGAAAACACCTAGCTTTAGCCCTGAGCCCCTGGAGTGGCCCCCACACCAGAGCAGCACCACCACCCCTGATGCCCCAGCGCTTTGCTGCAACGTTGAGAATAATCTCTAGCGTCAGCACAAGGGGCCAGCTCTGAAAGGGAAATTAGGAGAGCAAAAATCATTGTCCTCATTTCACAGGCACAGCTTAGAGAGGATCAATGACCTGGCTCCTGAAGGCCTAGAGCTCTGGGTGGCTGCCCCTTCACCAAAGGTTCCCCTCCTGCTAGAAACAAAACAAAACGTGCCTGCACACACAGCCTTCTCTCCAACTTGGAGTTATGAACGACATTCCTGACTCAGCCCCTCCTCATTCTAGCTGTGTGTCCTTGGATAGGTTATCTGACTTCTCTGAGCCTCACTTTCCTCATCTGTAAACTGGGAGTAATAATAATAGCACCTATCTTATAGACATGTTACTGGATTAAATGAATATATATATATATATATTTGTTTGTGTGCATACACACACACACACACACATACACACATTATAAACTGCTTAGAACAATCCTGACACAGAGCAAATGCTAATTGTTGGCTGTTCCGTCTTTCCAGGATGCCCTTCCTCACAGCATGGTGAAATCCAACACTCTTTGAGGCTTGCCTGCCCTTCAGACTCACAGAGAGTTGTCGCACTCCTCTGGAGGGCTGGGTGGGCCGACAGTGTCATTCACACAGTCTGTGCTACTGGAGCTTCCCAAGGTAGGACTCCCTCCTTTTTCCCCTGGGTCTGCTTATCCTGCCATGCGGAGACACCAGTTCAGAATTTACCTGATGGCAATCTACCACATTCAAATACTGTGGGGGGGTCCTGCTATCCTAACCAGTCTCTGCTCTTGTCCCCATCCCCCATGCTCCTTGCAATCACAATACACAAATAGCACCTTCTACTTCAAGGGAAAAAATACTCTATTGTTTTGTTATTACAAAAGTAAAAATGCCCATTGTGAAAAATGCAAACAATAGAGATGTGTAAAAGTTAAAACCGCCTTCAGCACACCCCACTGCTCAGAAAGTTGCCGTGTCCTCTCCCAGCCCTTCTCCACATTTATAAACACAGGCTGTTCTTTTTCACAACATCTGAAACCCAGGTTACATATTGCCTTGCAGCTTCTTCCCTTCTGTTCTTGTGGGTTCAAATTTATTTAACTGCATTTTCCCCCTCAATCTACCATAACAAGACATGCCATTGCAACAAGCCAAATGTCACAGGGTAATGGGGACCAAAACAAGGCCACGCCTCTCTTTCCTACCAACCGGAGATCCAGGGAACCGTCAAGAACAAGCTGGCAGGAACCTCTCCTCAGGCAGGGAAGGACGACGTCCCTCAGATGCAGAACTCTTGTTTGTTTGTTTGAGACAGAGTCTCACTCTGTTGCCCAGGCAGAAGTGCAATGGCGTGATCTCAGCTTCCTGTAACCGCCATCTCCTGAGTTTCAGCAATTCTCCTGCCTTAGCCTCCTGAGTAGCCAGGATTACAGGCCTGGCTAATTTTTGTATTTTTTGTAGAGACTGGGTTTCAGCATGTTGGCCAGGCTGGTCCCAAACTCCTGGCCTCAAGTGATCCACCTGCCTCGGCCTCCCAAAGTCCTGGGATTACAGGCGTGAGCGCCACACCCAGCCAGATGCCAAAGTCCTGGGATTACGGGCGTGAGCGCCACACCCAGCCAGATGCCAAAGTCCTGGGATTACGGGAGTGAGCGCCACACCCAGCCAGATGCCAATGTCCTGGGATTACGGGCGTGAGCGCCACACCCAGCCAGATGCCAAAGTCCTGGGATTACGGGCGTGAGTGCCACACCCAGCCCGATGCCAAAGTCCTGGGATTACGGGAGTGAGCGCCACACCCAGCCAGATGCCAAAGTCCTGGGATTACGGGCGTGGGCGCCACACCCAGCCAGATGCCAAAGTCCTGGGATTACAGGCGTGAGCACCACACCCAGCCAGATGCAGAACTCTTACAAATTACATAGAAAAAGTCAAACAACTGAAAGATGAGCAAAAACACTTGCTGCTTTCTGTCGTTATATATGCACCCACCTTTCTTTAGGCTCATACAAAACATAACCAACATACAGTCATGTGTCACTTAATTACGTTCTGAGAAATGTGTCATTAGACAATTTCATCATTGTGCGAGCATCAGAGTGTACTTACACAAACCTAGACAGTAGCGCCTGCTACACACCTAGGCTGTGTGGTCCAGCCTACTGCTCCTAGGCTACAAATCTGTATAGCATGTTACTGTGCCGAATGCTATAGGCAGATGTAACACAACACTAAGTATGTGTGTATCTAAACATAGAAAAAGTACAGTAAAAATATGATATAAAAGATTTAGGGCCGGGTGCAATGGCTTATGCTTGTAATCCCAACACTTTGGGAGGCCAAGGCAGGCGGATCAACTGAGGTTCAGAGTTTGAGACCAGCTTGACCAATATGGTGAAACCCTGTCTCTATAAAAAAATATAAAAAAAAAATTTAAAGTCCAGGTGCAGTGGCTCACCCCTGTAATCCTAGCACTTTGGGAGGCCAAGGCGGGCCGATCATCTGAGGTTGGGGATTCAAGACCAGCCTAACGAACATGGAGAAACCCCATCTCTACTAAAAATACAAAATTAACTGGTCATGGTGGCACATGCCTGTAAACCCAGCTACTCAAGAGGCTGACGCAGGAGAATCACTTGAACCCGGGTGGCGGAGGCTGCAGAGAGCCGAGATCACTTCATTGCACTCCAGTCTGGGTGACAAGAGCGAAACTCCGTCTCAAAAAAAAAAAAACAGATTTAATACACCTGTCACCTGTGCAGGGCACTTACCCTGTAAGTGTGATGGAGCTCGCAGGTCTAGAAGTTGCTCTGGGTGAGCCAGTGAGTGAGTTGTGAGTGAACGTGAAGGCCTAGGGCGTTACTGTACACTGTAGGCTCTCTAAACACTGTACCCATAGGCAACATTTATCATGTGTCATTTATGAAAAAATAGTTTTCCTTCTTCAATAATGAATTAACCTTATCTTACTGTATTACTGTGACTTTTATAAACTTTTTAATTTGTTAAATTTCTGACTCTTGTAAAACACAAACAACATTGTACAACTGTAAAAAAAAAGTTTTCTTTCTTTATATCCTTATTCTATAAGCTTTTTTCTATTTTTAATTTTTTTTCCCTTACTTTTGAAACTTTTGTTAAAAACTAAGACAGAGACACACACATGAGCCTAGGCCAGGATCAGGGTCAGGAACATCAGCATCACGGCCTTCCGTCCCCACATCTTGTCCCACTGGAAGATCTTCAGGGGCAATAACACACATGAAGCTGTCTTCTCCTGTGATAGCCGTGCCTCTTCTCTTTTTTCCCTGAGATGGAGTCTTGCTCTGTTGCCCAAGCTAGAGTGCAATGGTGCCATCTCTACTCACTGCAACCTCTGCTTCCCAGGGCTCAAGCAATTCTCCTGCCTCAGCCTCTGGAGTAGCTGGGATTACAGGCGCCTGCCACCATGCCCTGCTAATTTTTGTATTTTTAGTAGAGACAGGGTTTCACCATGTTGGCCAGGCTGGTTTTGAACTCCTGACCGCTAATGATCTACCCACCTCAAGCCTCCCAAAGTGCTGGGATTATAGGCATGAGCCACCACGCCTGGCCGCAGTGACTTTTTCTGGAACACCTCCTGAAGGACCTGAGACTGTTTTATATATTTTTTAAAAAACAAATCTTTTTTTTTAATAAGTAGAAAGAGTAACACTAAAATACTGTTTATAGTACAGTAAATACAACCGGTAACATAGTCATTTATCATCATTATCAAGTATTATGTACTGTATGTAATCGTACATGATATACTTAAAAAAACTTTTTTTGTTTTTGTGACAGGGTCTCACTCTGTTGCCCAGAACAGCGTGCAATGGCATGATCATGGCTCACTGCAGCCTCTACCTCCTGTGCTCAAGTGATCCTCCCACCTCAGCCTCCTGAGTAGCTGGGACAAATTATTGTATTTTTTATTTGTAATTTGTAGAGACGGGGTCTCCCTGTGTTGCCCAGACTGGTCTTGAACTACTGGGCTCAAGCAATCCTCCAGCCTCGGCCTCCCAAAGCACCGTGAAATACTTTTACATAACTGGCAGTGCAGTAGGCTTGTTTACACCAGTTTGCCATAAACACGTTGGTAATGTGTTGCACTACCTTACTACCGTCCCTAGGCGATAGGAATTTTTCAGCTCCATTATAATCTTATAGGACCACTCTGTATCTGCAATTTGTCATTGGCCAAAATGTCATGGCGCAACACATGACATTTACACTGGTGAAGCCTTGCCTCCCCAATCTTACATACACGTGGTTTTTTGAAGCACAAAATGGGATCATACCTTACACAAACTTTACCTTACCTGCATAGCTGCCTTTTCTTAACCTCAGAAATCACTGGATATAAATTCAGTGAGCTCATTCTCAGTCCCAACATATTCCCTCCCCCAAATGGATGCAACCAAATGTATCCACTCATACTATTAGAGGTAGACACTGAGATTGTCACTACGGTCACTGGGGTTAAAAAAAAAAAGTGCCTGAATTTTATGGATCGAGTCTTGAACGTGGGCTTGCTGGGGCAAAGAACATGTCCATTTCTATTTGAATAGTTAGTACTTGGAGAACAATGGGATTTTGCTTATATTTTTAATTTGCATTTCTCCAGCAACTGGGGAAGTTGAATGCCTTTCTCATGTTTATGCTTCTATTTGCGTTTCCTCTTCTTTGATGTGGTTTTGCTGGTTTATCTATTGTTTAACTTTTTTCAATTATTTTGTGCAGTTTTGTATATGAAAGATATGAATGCTTTATCTATCTACATAACAAATATTTATTCCCATCTACTATTGTGTCTGGACTTGTTTATGGTGTCTCTCTCTTTTATTTTTTTTTGAGACAGATTTTGCTCGTTGCCCAGGCTACAGTGCAATAGCGCCATCTTGGCTCACCGCAACCTCCGCCTCCTGGGTTCAAGTGATTCTCCTGCCTCAGCCTACCGAGTACCTGGGATGATAGGCGTGTGCCACCACGCCTGGCTAATTTTGTATTTTTAGTAGAGATAGGGTTTCTCCATGTTGGTCAGGCTGGCTTCAAACTCCCGACCTCAGATGATCCACCCGCCTTGGCCTCCCAAAGTGCTGGGATTACAGGTGTGAGCCACTGCGCCCGGCTTTATGGAATCTCTTAACACATAGGTGAGCCCAGCTCGCTGTGTCTCACACCTGTAATCTCAACACTTTGGGAGGGCAAGGCAGGTGGATTGCTTGAGCCCAGGAATTCAAAACCAACCTGGACAACATGGCGAAACCCCATATCTACAAAAAAAAAAAAAAAAATGCAAAAAATTAGCCAGGCATGGAGATGCATGCTTTTAATCCCAGTTACTCAGGAGACTGAGGCGGGAGGATCACATAGGCCCAGGAGGTCGAGGCTGCAGTGAGCTGTTACCGCACTGCTGCTCTCCAGGCTGGGCAACAAAGTGAGACCTTTTCAACCAACCAACTAAACAAGAAATCCACGCAGGTAGACACTTAAACATTGTGTAATCTGTCCATCTTTCCCTATATGGCCCTGCTTTCCTTCCTACTCCCAAGACTACACATTTATACAAGAATTTTACTGAATATTTTTCTTATACTGTCTAATTTTATATATTCAGGTCATTTTGCTACCAGAAAGGGGTCCCAATCCAGACCCCAAGAGAGGGTTCTTGGATCTCTCACAAGTAAGAATTTGAGGGAAATCCATAAAGCCAAAGCAAGTTTATTAAGAAAGTAAAGGAACAAAAGAATGGCTGCTCCGTAGGCAGAGCAGCCCCAAGGACTCCTGGTTGCCGTTTTCTATGGTCATTTCTTGATTATATGCTAAACAAGGGGTGGCTTATTCATGAGTGTTCCAGGGAAAGGGATAGGCAATTCCCAGAACTGAGGGTTCCTCCCCTTTTTAGACCATATAGGGTCACTTCTAGGTGTTGCCATGGTATTTGTAAACTGCCATGGAGCTAGTGGGAGCGTCTTTTAGCATGTTAATTTATTATAACTAGTGTATCATAAGTCAGGAGGACGACCAGAGGTTACTCGCATCACCATCTTGGTTTTGGAGGGTTTTGGCCAGCTTCTTTACTGCAACCTGTTTTATCAGCCAAGTCTTTATGGCCTGTATCTCGTGCCGACCTTCTATCTTACCCTGTGACTTAGAATGCCTAACCTCCTGGGAATGCAGCCCAGTAGGTCTCAGCCTTATTTTACACAGCTCCATATTCAAGATGGAGTCGCTCTGGTTCAAACACCTCTGACAATTTGTCCACATGGATGCAGCTTGCTGCTTCACTCATCATGTACTTCCTTCCTCATTAGCTTATATGGATTGTCCCATTCTTTTTCAAGATTGCATCATATTCCACTGAAAGATATCTATTTAACTTGGAGTGTTTTTGGATATGGAAGTTGTTTGTAGTTTTAAACGCTATTTAATAATAGCAACAGATTATTAAGTGTCTCTTACCTGCCAGGCAGACCTAAACACGTGGTGCCTATCAGCTCATTTAACCCTCACAATACTACCAAGCGGGTTCTATTATCCTTTTTTGTGAGGAAGTACACCTTGTCAAGATCACACATACAGTGAAGCTAAGATTCTGATCCAGTCCAAGGTGCAAGGACTCAAAAATTCTGAGCTCTTATCCACCATGTGTACTTTCTCTGGTATTTACAAATGTAACTTGAAATATTCCATACTTTCATTTCCATAAGGATGGAGCCCAGGAACATAAACATTTGCCAGCTCCTCTTCTACCCCAGACCCTGTACTAGCTGCCTTTCTGGATTACCTCCTGGCATTCTCAGCAATGCCCTCTGAGCGCTGGAGCCAGCTACTTTCCAGATAGGGAAACAGAAAATCAGCCATGTTAAGCGCCTCTCCCCGGGTCTGTAGGGGGCTGTGCTGGGTTCCGGCCCAGTTCCATGCCACCCATGTAATCCAGTCTTTCACTGAGAAAGATATGCTCACCAACTTTACAAATAACACATTCATGAATGCATACTTTTTGTTTCCTTTGCTGAACTATTTCCTTGGGATGCATTCCCAGGGCGAGATTACTGAGTCAAAGGGTATGAATACTTTATGGCTTTCCATCTATACTGCCAAATTGTGATGGCGAAGGGCTGCACCCATGTTCTCTGCCACTGGCACTGCAGGGAGCTTCATGTCCTGCAGATTCAGACACTAGGGTGGGGAAACTGAAGTCCCAAGGCCTGCCACATCTAAAACGTGAAGCCCCAGCAGGAGCATTTTGTAAAGAGCTGGTGAATCAAAGGCTCTGATTTCCCTGACAGCCCCGATGTCTGGTGGGTTTCTGGGTTCGGTGCTTTTGTTTTTTGTGTTGTTTTGCAGAAGTTTGTCTTTCTTGTGAAATCGTTTAAAATGCGGCTGAAATGGAACGAAGCAGAGCTAG
Source organism: Lagothrix lagotricha (assembly GCA_963574225.1). NCBI lineage: Eukaryota > Metazoa > Chordata > Mammalia > Primates > Atelidae > Lagothrix > Lagothrix lagotricha. Next base: position 180,563 of record CAUYNB010058202.1, read on the forward strand.
GCTTGTGTTTTAAAGAAGGGACACATATGATAAAAAACCTTTTCTGATGTGGCGCCCCTTGGGGAAGGGGCTCCTAGCCGCTTGGCCAGGGAGGGGGCTGCCCCGGCGCGGGGGAATCTGGAATCTGGGGGGTGGGCAGCCTGAGGAAGGGGCACCTAGGAGGAGCAGCCCGGGGAGGGGTCATCTTCGGGCGTGGGGGACTGAGCCGGGGGGGCGGCGGTGGGGGGCGCCGCGCGGCGGGCCCGGC